>CM060688.1:119829915-120102415 GCA_030686995.1 Artemisia argyi | reverse complement strand
CACTAAGCTAAATGTCGAGTTCTAATAGTAGCTAGAACCAATCTCACGACTTCTTCACGACTAGACACACCTTCTTCATAACTTGTACACACCACTACTACTTCACTACTTCATACAACTTCACTACTTCTTCTTCACACCACTACTTCTTCTATACTAGATTCACAAACCCACCTAGATCTACTTATTACAATCACTACACAACTTTACAATAAATATATACAAACTACACAACTAATCTTCAATACTTCTTGATTTGATAATAAAGGAGTATTCTTCTCTTGCACTTTGAATGATGAGGGAATGAATCACTTGAAAACAAGAACTTAATAAGTTTATGATCAAAGGTTTTAGGAGGATTATTTGGACAGAAAGTTTTAGTGCAAAAGGTGAGGAAAAATTATAGATTTGAACCAGTATTTATAGGCAAAAGATTCTGACACATGAGCGTATGCCGGCCCCCTTAAATCATGGCCGGACCCCTTAAAATTAAAGGGGTCACCCCTTATAATTAAGGGGGCCGCCCACCTGTAACGGCCTGAATGTTTTGTCTTTTCTGGGGAAAGTTTATTTGGTGTAGATTTAACTGATTTTGGTTAAAAATTTGAATTCATATATTTACTATGAATTAAACATTTTCCTTTGATTACCAAAAGTATTTTTCTAAATATATAAATGTTTATACCATTTTATATAATTTGTAATTAGTAAATAAACCTTCCTTTGATCATAAAATGTATTAGGCAAATATTTATTCATATCTTAAGTGATTTAGTTGGATGTAATGATATTTTATCACTAAATACTTGTTTACGTAATGATTTTACGTTTAATAATTTTACAATTTGTGATCGTCAAAACATAGGGATATAGAGAATATTAATAACGGTTTTACGCATTATTTATATCAACAACGAATATACAACGCAGGTTGTTATTGTAATTTTGTGAGTTTCGAAACGATTTTTTTGCTGGGCATTACCATAGGACGTGAGTGGAGATGGAGTAAATGGTTTGTGTGAGATGTAGTAAGAAAAAGGGTTGGTGTGTATGTTTATGATGTAATAAGGGTGTTGTGGTCGTGTTTTATGGAGTTATAAGGATGGTTTTTATTTGTGATATCAAGTGAAATGAAAGAAGATGCGATGCGACTATGACTGCATTTTTTTTCAGATGAAGGAGAACATAGATGGAAATGTGACAGGAAGTGAGATGGGGGCGTTTGATTATGAGAGATAAATTAGGGTTAACTATTTTATATCTTAGTAATTAGGGTTGAAGTAGTTTTGAACCAGTTAATGAGCTTTACTAAAAATTGGATTGAGCTGGGCCTATGTCCGGACTTTTGTCTCAAAAAGTAACGTTGGGCTTTTAGTTGGTTTATCCAAAAATTTGTTTATAGTTTGGTTGGGTTGTTTTAAACTAAAAGATATAATGGTTGTTTAGGTTTAACTTTGGCTTATATTTGGACAAAGTTTGGACGTGGATTATTATTTTTTACAGGGTTAATTATTTCACATGGTTAAATTTTTTACTTTATCGAAAATGTGACTACGGGGATTATTTGTTTATTACTTATTTGAGCTTGAAGTGGAGATTCACGGGTAAGTGTACTTAGTATCTCAAAGTCTAGGATTTGGTTGGATGCAAGTCTTTTGGAGATCCTTGTTTGAGCATTTATAGAATAGTGATTAAGACTTGGACATCTGGATATGTGTGAGATCTATAAACGCATAAGTTGCTTCTTAATGCTCACAATATCTATCACTTTAAGGAGTTACATTGTAGTGCTTTGATAAGGGGAAATTTTTTACGCTTTTAAGGGGTCATTTAAGCCCTAAGTCATGATAATGTGATCAATTATTACCTTAAATCGTTTCTTTTGTCAATTTAGGTACTTTTGAGGAGAATTCTTGAAAAAGAAGCATTTTGAACGTTTTTGGAGCAAAAAGTGAAGAAAACGACAAGGTCAAGAATCCATGCCAAAAATTGTACCTGACGGCGTCATGGAATTCAACGAGACGGCGTCAGCTTATGTGACAAGAGGTGGAAATTACATTTACAATTGACGCGCCAGTAGAGAAATTGAGACTTAACAAGTGACGACGTCATGTTTTACCAGGAGTAGGTCGTTACGCATCATGCTAAAGCGTGACTGCCAAGAAGACCTAAAGAGAGAAGGCGTCAAGAAGTTGGGTTAGACGACAAGAAACCCTAGCCACGGCGAGATGACGACGTCAGCCATTAAAAGAGGACGCCGTCACCCATGTAAATCTATATATAGTTTTCAAATTTTCATTCATTAGGAGAGGACTTTTGGTAGGGAACTTTATAGTACGAACCCTAGTCGACTTTTGCAGCTATTTTGGGGTTTCAAACCCTCTTTTCTTCCATGTTCAATTGAAGATAAGTTATCCTTTAATCATTCAATACGTCTATGTGTTGTTTGATTATATCGTACGCTTTTCTTTCGTTTAACATGTTAGCTTAAGTTTGTTTGTGTTTGCATAGATCTAATGAAACCCAGTTATTGATTATTGGTTGTTGGTTTGTCATTAATTGTTGTGGGTGATTGATTTTAGCGTTAGGCTAAAGAAAACTGGCTAATCTCCTATACGGTAACTTGCTTGAACTTCTCAAGAAACGTAATCGGATGTGTACTACGGTTTTATTGGTTGTATTTAATGCATAAGTAACTATTAATGAGGCATGATAGGATACTAAACATGTCGTCATAGGAAGAGATAAAAGCTTATAGAGTTGGGGAAGATCGTACATAGCCCCACGAATGGTATTAAGGAATGCAACCCATAACCTATGCAATTGTGACAAACCAATTATTCAATAAAAGGTAATTAGGGAGTAGTGAAATCTAAGTAAACACGCTTTTCTCTATATTAGAAGTTCTCACATATTTTATTTTCCTGTTATTTTATTTTATTTGTTTAAGTAGTTATTTGGGTTAGTTGACTAGCAACTAATTACGCCCACTCCTACAAAACCCGATATTTTTACTTGCTTTCCGTAAAATATAAAAATACAAAAAAGAATCATCCCTCACCTCTAGACATAGTTAGATTAATTTCAATTCTAGTGAACACTATTCCCTGTGGAGAACGATCAATCCCTCGGTACTTGCCAACTCACTATACTACATCGGTCAGGTACACTTCCTGGTGGGGATTGTAAGCTTCTTAAGATCCCATGAGAAGTAAACCTTTTGTTTAGACTACAATCCACGCATCATGCTTGATGTCACAAAAAGTTGTGAATTGGTCAAGAGGCGGATATACAATAAAGGATGGATGGTTGGGTATATGCCCCTACCTATAATTTAAGGAGTGACATTGTTGTGCTCAATATAGGTTCTTAATCAAACATTAATGCAAGCTTAAGTAACAAATCTGGAAGATTTTACTTCATTCTCAAGTTCGTCATATCGAGTTATCTCCATACGTGGTCATTACTATTAGCCAATTTAAGTGAAAAGAGGTTTGAATAGAGGTTGATGTGAAGAGAATTGTAGAGAGAGTAGGTATCGACATCTTCTCACGAGGTATTGCTTATGCAGTTACGGGTGTTTATGTTGCTTCCAGTTGATCTAGCTTATGGCATATACACATATTTATGATGATTTCGAGAGATCGTCATCATCCTGGAGGGAGAAATGTGTACATCGAGGCTTTTATTGAAGAACTTAGAAGCATTCTAAATGAGTTGAAGATGTCGATATGATGCTCCCTAAACAAAATTCGTGAAGAAGTTACAGATTATCAGTCTATGATCTATTTTCCACTGTGCATGACAAGATAAGAGACTGAAGACAATTTGGGCAAAATTCAGAGATACTTCTTGTACAAGCATCAAGGTTATATCAAACGGGTTGTCGATTTGGGAGGGAGCATGTAAAAGAAAAGGGCTTACTAATTGGGAGGGAGTAATAACCCAATTAGATCATTACAATGATCCTGCAAGTAATACAAGCAAGCTAAGGAAGATACGAGAAGATCAAGAGCTGTGAAGACGTCCTCAGAGGCAACTGCACTGCTTCAGAACTGTGTTCATCATTGTTATGTACTTGTTAGGAATCACTGTAACCATTCACGTATATCTCCACTTGGATGGAGATTGTTAGAAATGAAGCTGAGCGGTATTTTACGTCAATTGAAGTAGACAACTAGTATGCGTATAACGAAAGGACTGCTAATGTAATATGGTAATAGTTGTCTTGTGTAAGGCCTATTAATGAGTGATGAGTGTGTAAATACTCATCATTTTTACCTATTCTGAGCTGCCAAAACATCTAAAAACACTCATAATTGCATCAAAATAATGAAAATATCCCAGGAATGTGTTTTATATGTTTCAGATGCAAAATAATCAAAAACAGAAGAAAAATAAACAAAGTTTGCATAATTGACAGTTTCAGTCCCTCATCTTTCAAAAAGTTGTCAAAAATAGTCCCTGGTTATTCTAAAAACTTGAAAATGTCACCAAAGGTCCTTTTAAATCACAAAATGACATATTTAGTCCTTTGGTGCAAAGTTTCACAAAATTGCAAGTTTAGTCCCTCAACTTTGAAAATTGACAAAAATGGTCCCTGGGATATTAAAACTTTGAGAAAAACAAATTTTGTCCTTGTACTAATCTTTTATGGCAGGAATGGTCCTTGGGTGGCAAGTTTGGTGAAATTACATGTTTGGTCCCTGAAGTTTGAAAGTTTGGCAGAAAAGGTCCCCGGATATAAAAAATGGAAAATTATCACTAATGGTCCTTGGGGTATTGTAACTTGGCATGATTAACCCTTTTGATTACTTTGGGAAAATTACAAAAGCAGCCCTCAAATTTCAGAATGTTACAACTTTGGTCCTTGTGGTATTTCACTAACTATACCAAACGGACCCTATCATTATTTAACCCAAAATAAAAAAAAAAAAAAAAAAAAAACCCCAAACAAACACAAACAGCCCACCAAGCCCAACTCCCTACCATGCCCACCCCGTTTTTAAATAATACCAGGGTCAAACCATTTGACCAATACCACCCTTCCCTCCAATACCTCTCCCACCTCCTTCCCTGGTTTTCTGCAAATACCACCCTGGTATCACCACCCCAACTTGCCCACCACTCTCACCCATCACCTCCACCACCCCTACCCTACCCTGCAACCCTACCCTAGCCTCTCACACTCAAAACAGACCCCAATTGCCCTGAGATATTTTTGGCGCCAAAATTCCCAATGGCCAAGATTGAAAGAGAGTGATCCTGTGGCTGTTTTTATTGGTGGGAAAGCTCAAGTGGGCCTCACAGAGCTCCAAGGGTCAATAAAAAGAAGAAAAAATGAGACAAAGAGGCAGTAGTTAATGAGTAGTTTAGTTTAGGGTAGTTTAGTGTCGAATAACATAATTAATCAATTTCTCTTGTAATTTTCAGTGTAAAGCTCTTTCCTGAGCATTTTTATGATAATCTAAGTCGGTTTCAAAGTTCTAATTTCAGTTTGAATTCACAATCTTAGTTTATGCATTTTTTTAAAATTTCAAAAATCTCATGTTTGTGGAATGTTGTTATTTGTGTTGTTTCTGGACTTCATAGGCCACATAAGCTCCCTACATAGCTTATACAAGCTATTAGAAACCATATAATTCAGTTTAGAACAAAAAAGCAAAAATACAAAAAAATCTAGAAAAATAGAAAATAAATAAAAAATTCAAGAAGGATGAAGAAGGAGGACTGTAGCAGTGGAGTTATGGATTGCATTGGGTATTAGAAACCTCAGGGGAGGTGTAGGAGGAGTTCATTGCTCTTGGTACCTTGTTTCTCAGTCAAAAACCAATAGTAAGCCTTTTTCTAATTTCTTGCATTTGTACTGTAGGTATATTTAAATCTATATAATTTAGTGATTTTATGCTTATGTGATATGATTGAATGGATTTTAAGTTAGTGTGAGTTTATTGGATAGCTTGAACTAGGTTTCCTAGTTTTTGCTTGATTTCACTGCCACTTTTGCATTCTAAGAGGTTCTTTGTCATTTGTAGCTTAGATAGGTAATTCTGAGTTTGCAGGCACTTATTTCATCATAATACATTAGTTTGGTTGGGTACTGTGGATTGAAATCACCATTCACCTCACAAATCTTCAAAAACAGTAGTTTAAAAGGGAGTTTGGTTCTGTGAATATCACTGAGTCTCAGTGATATTCTTGGGTTGTTTCTGTTTGCTACATGCCTCATTAGGTATTAATAGGTCAAACAAGTCATAAATGTAACAATTCGCATTTTCAGGTTAATTACTATTCCTGGAAAATTTTACTATTCACTTTTACTATTCATTTTTCCCGAAATTTGATTTTTGTTTCTTGGCCTCGAGTGATAAATCATTTCAATAGCAAATTAAAAGTTTGACATTCATAAGCTCATTTTCGTGAAAGTTAATAAGGAATTACACGTTTTAGGGTAAAACGTCATTCAAAAATTCTACGCACAACGAAACTCGACCGCGTTAAGTGACCCCGCATCAGAAAAATGTTTGACACACTCATAATTTATTTGAGAATTAATCATGACTGAGAAAAACATGACCAAAATAAGCCTCGGCCGTGAAAAACTGGAATTTTCAGTTTTTAAGCGTTTTTACTCAGCCGTAACCTTAGCCTATACCTGCACCGCGTTTCTAATACGATTTGAGTTTTCAACTTATTAGAAAAAGTCAACATATTTTTCCCTCCTCCTTTGACCAGAAATCATTCCTTGATTTTATAAGTCATTCCTTGATTTTTAGGCTTACGGTTTGATGTCTAAAAGACATTTAATAACAACCGACACTAGACTGAGCCCAGTCTAGACATTATAAGTCATTTTAAATCATTTTTATCCTATTAGAAAAGTAACATTTTACTTTTCTCAATTTTACGCAATATTCGTACGTTTTACGTATTACGCGTTTTAGACCCGTGTTTCCAGTTTTAGCAGGGTTTTACCACCCCAATGGAACCTACCACTCATTTTATATTTTATTATGGAGTATTTTGACAAGTTTAACCATTCTTCCAAGTTTTGTATTTTTACGATACCCGATTTTAAGTTTCATGACTTAACGACTTACCATTAGCGATTACCGGGACCAAAACTCACTCCGTAAGCTAGATAATACCAAGTTTAAGTACCTAATCACCCTAAACATCTTATGAACGTGTATAAGGGTGATTCACCATGCCATGTGCCTAAGTTATAAGTCTTGATCTCTTGGATTGGTTACATGTGTTAAACTTGGTCTCCAAGTGTTGAAAAATATCCTAAATACTTGCACCTCCTTAAGGCAACTTCCTAGCACCTTCCTAGCACCTCCTCAAACTCATATATAAGCCCTCCCCATCCCTCCTAGTCGTTCACAACACAAACACCCTCTCATTTGCTAGTTTACTTCAAGTTTTGTGCAAGAAATCAAGTGCAATATCAACACATAAACCCTAGTTTGGTTTTGATTCATCAAAACTACTTCCAATCTTTAGAACTTTGGTGATTTCTCTTGAGTTTGAATCCACTCAAGTCACCTCAACTTTCATCATCTCTCTTTCAAGAATACAAGTGTAGAAAGATTGCTTGAAGTGAAGTAGGGTGAAGCTAAAGTCTATCAAAGTCCTTTTCCTTACATGCTACTTACCTTTCTTTGTAGAAAGCCAAAGTTGTAAGCAAACTCTAATACACTTCCTTGCTTAAATATCATATTCATGCTATTTACATATCATTTATGCTATATATTGTCTTGTGATCATGTCCATGATGTATAAAAATGGGTAAAACAAGTTATTACAAATGATTGTTAACTTATGTTATTTAAACAAGTAAACTAGTGACTTTTATGGAGAACCACGACCAAAATAGTACAACTATGATATTTGACACTTACTTACTGTTAAAGAGGACTTAACAAGGAAAACATAGCAATTTGAATTACTCAAAACGAGTACCCGAGTCAAAAGTTATGACCATTTGAAGTTAGCAAAACCAAAACGCCGAAACTGCCGATACCTACTGTTTTGCATTCTGCCATTTTGAAAGTCATCCTTCTGGTCCGATTCATCAAAAAGTTAAAACACGAAAGTTGTCCGGAACGCCGTTTTCGTTCAGGACTAAAGAAGCTCGAGCCCTGAAAATGCTTTCCGAGTGATAATTTCTTCAAATTCTTAACAGCCCATTTTTAGACCAAAGTCACTATATAATAGTTATGTTTTACTAAGACCAAGAGGTCTTATGACCTAGATTCAAGACCACAACCATGGTTAGAGCCAAGGTTGAGTCTCAAGACCATGGTACAATGACTAAAGGTCATGGCAAAGCCATGGCTAAAGACCATATATACATACCAAGGCGAAAACATGAGTTAAGACCATATATACATACCAAGGCGAAAACATGAGCTAACGACCATATAAACTTACCAAGACAAATACATGAACTAGAGAGTTAGCAATAACTTTAACATGCAATTTGGATCTACTTCACTTAAAAGAACCATGAGATATTACAAAGAAAAATGGTCATACAAGTTATAAGAAACTTCCCCTAATAACAATCTTCATGTAATAATAAACTTTCCTAAGTTTATTCAAGTACTTGGACATGTAACTTTTCGGATCAAAACTTATATACATATATATTTTATCAACTACTACAATAGTAGGGAGCCTCATGTGAGGAGTTCATTATGTAAGCCGTCGAGATGAGTTGTGGATTTACGAATTAAAGTGTCCTGGCTCCTCGAACGTTTACTACATGACTTCTGAATTATGTCGGCCCGAACGGTAGTAAACGATATATAAACTATACATGTTTCATGAATCATTTCTTTCAAAGACTTACACTATACACCATACCACATCATGGACTAAGTGCAAGACATATATTGGCATGTTTATGTTTCCTTAGACATTATTCCAAACCTAAGTTACAACAATTATTCTAGGTTGCTCGTAGAAGTTCTTACGGCATATCCATCATTCTCATTATACATCATGCAACTCAAGGTGAGTTCATAGCCCCACTTTCTATTGTTTAACTATTTTACAAACCCTTGGGGGGAATACATGCTATTATTTTTCTACTCGAACACAATGCTTTCTACTGTATGCTATTCGACTATGTTTTATTATCACTAAGTAACATCCTTGCCAAACCAAGATCCCTTATTATGAACCATTTAATCACTTGCGAGGGTTACTTGCGAGTGAGCGCGAATATTGTGAATAGGCCTATTGGGATTGACGAATCCCATTTGTTTTGACTAAGTTCAAACAAATGCATTAATATTTGAGACATTAGGTATGACGGCAAAGTACCTACCGGGATAAAACTGCCAATCGATATTGGTACACGTTAACGTTTTGGTGTCATAAGCTTAGTGAATTAATAACCTTTCCGGGCATATAACAACATAGCCCATCTTTGTTTTCTAACTATGAGTGTGAGTCTTTAGCTCACACTTTGATTATTGTGTTCAACGATTTAATTACCAACACATTGTGTTCAAACATTAAACAAACTCTATGAATATCACTCAACCTTTGTGTTGACCTCTCAAGCATGTATTTCAGGTTCATGACGATCAAGGATGGCACGGATACTCAAGAGGGCTATAAATTTTATTATCATTCAAAAACTCATTTAATGTAAATTGTAAACATGGAACCATTTGGGACCTCATTTTGTAAACTCTGATATTTATACAATTTGAATGATAAGTATTTTAAAACGACTCAATTGGAGTTCGTTTTCTATTATTGTGACTATTGTGCCGTCGAGTAACACCCAGTTTGAATTCCGCTGCAACCATGAATTGGGGGTGTTACAGATTGGTACCAGAGCCATGGTTATAGAGAAACGGGTCTAATTGAGACCTAAACTATAACTACACATACAAGCAAAAACATTTTTATAGCCTTCCGCTCTCCGTGTCTTCCATCCTCCAGACGATTATGGACTTAGTAAGCATGTTATGCTACACAAACATATTAGTATATTCATATATACCCATTTTGAGCATTTCCCCGTAGACATTTTTATGCTACACAAACATAATTGCATATTTATATATGTACCCTTAACATAAACTGAGCATTTCCCCGCAAGCATTTTATGCTACATGAACATATATAAGTATATTTATATATACATTCAAGTTATTTTCAATCATTTTATCTAAAACATATCTGCGTATGCCTATTCTAGGGCATTACGACATAGCCAGATTCTCCCAATCATGTTCCTACTCCAACATTTTATGTCCAAGACATTGTAACTGATTGCAATGGTCTTTCCTATTTTCCAAGACATTTTATTATACAATGGTCTTAATCATTTCTCAAATGTTTTGAGTCACACAATGGTTTAACCTACTTCCCAGACATTGTGAATTGCACAATGGTCTAACCTACTTCCGAGACATTGTGTTTTGCGCAATGGTCTCTAGAATTATTCCATCACATCATCAATATCATTTCATATGATATCAAAAACCCATCACAATCTATCGATTTCTAAATAGAAATATGAGATTTTTAAAGGACAAACAAATCCATCACCTACAAAAGCTGAAGTTCAGCCCTACATTCATCAAGGTTTTCTTCTGAAACCTTCATTATTAAAAGTTCGTGATCCTGGCCAAGTATGTTCTATTTTAGAACTACTTAAAACTTCCTTTCCACACACATACCTACCCGTACTATCTTCTATGCGATGGAATGTGAAAACATGGGTTACAAGTCTTGTATGGGCGGGACTTGCAACTGAAGGGTTTGACATCGCCTTTGTTTAGTGGATAGTTTCCCGAAAGCAACGGACATATCACAAGTATACCTAATTTAGGTATTTGAAAATTTTATCGAACCTTGGCTAAATATAGACTAGTCACCTATATTTAACCTAGGGACAGTGGAATATAGTCTGACTAACTATATTCGACTTAAAATTTTCAAATACTGAGAATAGTTGTACTAGGGTTATGTTCAGGTTGATTTCCTACATGAACACCATCAGAATACATTAAATCTAGAAACACGATAGTGCCTTACCACTCAGCAAGATCTTAACACCTTATTTTTATGATCTAATTTCATTCTTGAAAATTTTCATTTATAAGATAATCCGAACTACTATCTTGGGATAGTTATCAATTCTTCTCTTCATCCCATAGAAGTACTATCCTTTTTAGTTCCTAAGGATACCATTCCATCATAAACATTTAAAATCTCTTAAGATTTTTAAAGCAAACTCAACATCTATACCTAAGAGTATTAATGTTAAGCATACACTACACACTTTTGTTCACCAACATATCACATCATTATCTTCACAACCGTTACAACCACAAGCTCATAAACAGATCTTGGCGCATTTTTAAAGCTCAAATCATCCATAGTTACATCACAAGCACCCTCATCAGCTTTACAAGATTGAATATTCATCTTGTACTTTTGGAACACCAGTATCATCTCGTAATACACTACCTTGTAACCCACCGGCTAAGTATGAATGTTGGGTTGAGAATTCTTAAGTAGTATGATTTATAATTATTTGAATGGATTGGGATGCCTTTTCATTTAAATAAAGAAATTGTAAATCACCAAACCATAAGTTTATATTCCCCTATTTACATTGTTTGGGATGCCTCTCTATGTAAATAAAGAATTATAAACAAGTGGGCTTATTTGTATCCGAAATAACATAAGTATGAAGTCAATAAATACTAGGTACAACAACCGATTACCTACTAGGCTATGATTGCAATTACTATCTCAATTCCTATTAATATTCGATTGCTATATCAATTTCCTTTGATATTCAACTATAACCATACCTTTCCTACATAAAAGTAAGCCTCATCCTACACCATACACTGAAATGACAAATCAAACTGCATCACTAGTAATCCCAGACTTTAGTCCTCATAAGTAACCACACCTCTTCATCAACACCACTCCAAGATATGACACACATAGAACTTCCGGATGAAGTTCCCCGTAAGGGGTAGAGACTGTAACAATTCGCATTTTCAGGTTAATTACTATTCCCGGAAAATTTTACTATTCACTTTTACTATTCATTTTTCCCGAAATTTGATTTTTGTTTCTTGGCCTCGAGTGATAAATCATTTCAATAGCAAATTAAAAGTTTGACATTCATAAGCTCATTTTCGTGAAAGTTAATAAGGAATTACACGTTTTAGGGTAAAACGTCATTCAAAAATTCTACGCACAACGAAACTCGACCGCGTTAAGTGACCCCGCATCAGAAAAATGTTTGACACACTCATAATTTATTTGAGAATTAATCATGACTGAGAAAAACATGACCAAAATAAGCCTCGGCCGTGAAAAACTGGAATTTTCAGTTTTTAAGCGTTTTTACTCAGCCGTAACCTTAGCCTATACCTGCACCGCGTTTCTAATACGATTTGAGTTTTCAACTTATTAGAAAAAGTCAACATATTTTTCCCTCCTCCTTTGACCAGAAATCATTCCTTGATTTTATAAGTCATTCCTTGATTTTTAGGCTTACGGTTTGATGTCTAAAAGACATTTAATACCAACCGACACTAGACTGAGCCCAGTCTAGACATTATAAGTCATTTTAAATCATTTTTATCCTATTAGAAAAGTAACATTTTACTTTTCTCAATTTTACGCAATATTCGTACGTTTTACGTATTACGCGTTTTAGACCCGTGTTTCCAGTTTTAGCAGGGTTTTACCACCCCAATGGAACCTACCACTCATTTTATATTTTATTATGGAGTATTTTGACAAGTTTAACCATTCTTCCAAGTTTTGTATTTTTACGATACCCGATTTTAAGTTTCATGACTTAACGACTTACCATTAGCGATTACTGGGACCAAAACTCACTCCGTAAGCTAGATAATACCAAGTTTAAATACCTAATCACCCTAACCATCTTATGAACGTGTATAAGGGTGATTCACCATGCCATGTGCCTAAGTTATAAGTCTTGATCTCTTGGATTGGTTACATGTGTTAAACTTGGTCTCCAAGTGTTGAAAAATATCCTAAATACTTGCACCTCCTTAAGGCAACTTCCTAGCACCTTCCTAGCACCTCCTCAAACTCATATATAAGCCCTCCCCATCCCTCCTAGTCGTTCACAACACAAACACCCTCTCATTTGCTAGTTTACTTCAAGTTTTGTGCAAGAAATCAAGTGCAATATCAACACATAAACCCTAGTTTGGTTTTGATTCATCAAAACTACTTCCAATCTTTAGAACTTTGGTGATTTCTCTTGAGTTTGAATCCACTCAAGTCACCTCAACTTTCATCATCTCTCTTTCAAGAATACAAGTGTAGAAAGATTGCTTGAAGTGAAGTAGGGTGAAGCTAAAGTCTATCAAAGTCCTTTTCCTTACATGCTACTTACCTTTCTTTGTAGAAAGCCAAAGTTGTAAGCAAACTCTAACACACTTCCTTGCTTAAATATCATATTCATGCTATTTACATATCATTTATGCTATATATTGTCTTGTGATCATGTCCATGATGTATAAAAATGGGTAAAACAAGTTGTTACAAATGATTGTTAACTTATGTTATTTAAACTAGTAAACTAGTGACTTTTATGGAGAACCACGACCAAAATAGTACAACTATGATATTTGACACTTACTTACTGTTAAAGAGGACTTAACAAGGAAAACATAGCAATTTGAATCACTCAAAACGAGTACCCGAGTCAAAAGTTATGACCATTTGAAGTTAGCAAAACCAAAACGCCGAAACTGCCGATACCTACTGTTTTGCATTCTGCCATTTTGAAAGTCATCCTTCTGGTCCGATTCATCAAAAAGTTAAAACACGAAAGTTGTCCGGAACGCCGTTTTCGTTCAGGAGTAAAGAAGCTCGAGCCCTGAAAATGCTTTCCGAGTGATAATTTCTTCAAATTCTTAACAGCCCATTTTTAGACCAAAGTCACTATATAATAGTTATGTTTTACTAAGACCAAGAGGTCTTATGACCTAGATTCAAGACCACAACCATGGCTAGAGCCAAGGTTGAGTCTCAAGACCATGGTACAATGACCAAAGGTCATGGAAAAGCCATGGCTAAAGACCATATATACATACCAAGGCGAAAACATGAGTTAAGACCATATATACATACCAAGGCGAAAACATGAGCTAACGACCATATAAACTTACCAAGACAAATACATGAACTAGAGAGTTAGCAATAACTTTAACATGCAATTTGGATCTACTTCACTTAAAAGAACCATGAGATATTACAAAGAAAAATGGTCATACAAGTTATAAGAAACTTCCCCTAATAACAATCTTCATGTAATAATAAACTTTCCTAAGTTTATTCAAGTACTTGGACATGTAACTTTTCGGATCAAAACTTATATACATATATATTTTATCAACTACTACAATAGTAGGGAGCCTCATGTGAGGAGTTCATTATGTAATCCGTCGAGATGAGTTGTGGATTTACGAATTAAAGTGTCCTGGCTCCTCGAACGTTTACTACATGACTTCTGAATTATGTCGGCCTGAACGGTAGTAAACGATATATAAACTATACATGTTTCATGAATCATTTCTTTCAAAGACTTACACTATACACCATACCACATCATGGACTAAGTGCAAGACATATATTGGCATGTTTATGTTTCCTTAGACATTATTCCAAACCTAAGTTACAACAATTATTCTAGGTTGCTCGTAGAAGTTCTTACGGCATATCCATCATTCTCATTATACATCATGCAACTCAAGGTGAGTTCATAGCCCCACTTTCTATTGTTTAACTATTTTACAAACCCTTGGGGGGAATACATGCTATTATTTTTCTACTCGAACACAATGCTTTCTACTGTATGCTATTCGACTATGTTTTATTATCACTAAGTAACATCCTTGCCAAACCAAGATCCCTTATTATGAACCATTTAATCACTTGCGAGGGTTACTTGCGAGTGAGCGCGAATATTGTGAATAGGCCTATTGGGATTGACGAATCCCATTTGTTTTGACTAAGTTCAAACAAATGCATTAATATTTGAGACATTAGGTATGACGGCAAAGTACCTACCGGGATAAAACTGCCAATCGATATTGGTACACGTTAACGTTTTGGTGTCATAAGCTTAGTGAATTAATAACCTTTCCGGGCATATAACAACGTAGCCCATCTTTGTTTTCTAACTATGAGTGTGAGTCTTTAGCTCACACTTCGATTATTGTGTTCAACGATTTAACTACCAACACATTGTGTTCAAACATTAAACAAACTCTATGAATATCACTTAACCTTTGTGTTGACCTCTCAAGCATGTATTTCAGGTTCATGACGATCAAGGATGGCATGGATACTCAAGAGGGCTATAAATTTTATTATCATTCAAAAACTCATTTAATGTAAATTGTAAACATGGAACCATTTGGGACCTCATTTTGTAATCTCTGATATTTATACAATTTGAATGATAAATATTTTAAAACGACTCAATTGGAGTTCGTTTTCTATTATTGTGACTATTGTGCCGTCGAGTAACACCCAGTTTGAATTCCGCTGCAACCATGAATTGGGGGTGTTACAATAAAACACTAGTGTCATTTAACAAAAAGTCAAAGAAACTCTTTGATCCACCCTCACAGTTGACTGTGAGGGATTTGAATCCCATAATCCCTCATTTCAGTTTAGCTGTGGTAGCTTTAGTTTAATTTAGGCTAATCCTAGCTTATTACAACTTATTCATTCAGTAATAGCAATTAGAAATCAACAAAAGTCAAAAATATCAAGTTTCCATAAAAAGTCAAAGTTGTATGTTCTCAGTTTCTTCGAAACTTGTAGGATTTTTAGAGATTTTTGTGATGTGATTCAGACCCTGAGCTTTTAAGGACTTGTAGCCCACCACCTCAACTTCAAAGTCCTCCCTTTAGCTTATTTTTGGTAATTTTTTGTGTGGGCCCTACACTGCCTTAAAGTTACTTGCAGGGGAATACCTTCCCCTGTGCACAGCAGGCCATCACCATCACCACCACTTTGGTGATTGATTGTGGCCACCTCAGTGGGTCCCAGTGTTCCATTTTGGGTTTATTCAACCCCCCTCCTGACCACCTTTCATTTTTGAGCAAGCTTTCAAGCTTAAGCTCAGTGGACCCCACCTGAAACCTCCCCAATTGTTTGTCCCATTTATGTGTTTAGCTTAAAATTTCAAAGTGCTTATTCCTGTTCTAATTAGCTTATCAGAGTTTAAATTTTGTTGTTCCCACCTTATATAAGTACCTTTTACTTAACTGAACCTAGTTCCATCATTATGGACCCCACATAAGATCATTTGAGCTAAATTTCCTATTTGGTCAAAGAAAGTCAACTGTTTGGATATAAGGGGGTGCACACAGCTTATTTGTAAGCTTTTGTAAAAGTGGTTTTGTAAAAGTTTCTTATTTTCAACTTATTTTTATCTTTCAAAAAGAAAAACCACAAAAAAACCAAACTTAAAATTAGCGATAGCTTTTATTTAATAGATTCTAACTTTTTCATTTTTCTTTTTAGCTTTTTAATAAGCACTTCATCATTTTTATAATTTTCTTAATTTCCTGTCACCTTTAAGTATTTGTAATAATTTTCTTAGATTTTTCTTTATCAGTTTACTAATTATTAGAATTAAAAATAGTTTAATTAATTAATTAGGTAATATTAGTAATTAAATAGTTTGCTTAAATTTTAATTAACAATAGTAAGTTTTTATTTTTTTCCTAAGTTTTATAAATTATTTAAGACTTTTAGAAAATAGATTTTTAAATTCTACTATTCATTTTCTAATTTTCTTATTTAATTTAGTTAAATTAGATTTAAATTAATTAATAAGTAAATAATTAGTAAAATAGTCTAAATATTATTTTTAGAAAGTTTTTATAATTTTTTAGGATTCCTGTGATGGTTAATTAGTTTTATAAATTTTTCTATAATTTTCTAAGCCATTTAGGTATTATTAGTAATTTAAAATATGTTAAATAGTTTAATTAATATAATTAGTTTTTAATTAAAAGAAAATTTATAAAAAGACAAAAATATTTCTTTTTGATTTTTATACTTTCTTCAAGTTCATTTTAAGGTTTAGAAAATAGTTTTGCAAGTTTTTAGTTTAATTTGTAATCTTTATCATTTTTAGTTTAATTTAAATTTGGTTTTAAATAGTTTTAATTAATTAATTAGTATTTAAATATTAAAATAATCATTTAAATAATTTCACTTTCATTTTAAATTTTCTTTTTATTTTAAGTTTTAAAAAGTTTCACTTGCACCCCCTATAGTTTGTAATTGTTCAAATCCCACTTTTTCTGTCTGTAATCTGAATCCCAAGTTGTGAATTTGTGAATATATATGTATATCTGTGATTGTTAATAATTGTCCAAATACCAAATATCAGTAGCATAATCAATTCCCAATCATCTTGGCTACTGTCCTCAGTGCCACTCATTCTCAAAAACGTTTTTCCCAAAATATCATTGCAATCTCGCTGGGACATAACGACCCGGGGACACACTATACTATCCACGGAGAATTGGAACTGAGCTGTGTTTGACTTGTTGACCTAGGTCAATAATATCTGACCGTTCGGGGCCAATCAATGAGTCTCGTATTAATTGTTGTGAGTGATTGATTTTAGCTTTAGGCTTAAGAAAACTGGCTAATCTCCTATACGGTAACTTGCTTGAACGTCTTAAGAAACGTAATCGGATGTGTACTACAATTTTATTGGTTGTATTTAATGCATAAATAACTATTAATGAGGCCATGATAGGAAACTAAACGTGTCGTCATAGGAAGAGATAGAAGTTTATAGAGTTGGGGAAGATCGTACACGGCCCCACGAATGGTATTAAGGAATGCAACCCTTCACCTATGCAATTGTGACAAACCAATTAATCAATAAAAGATAACTATAGAGTAGTAAAATCTAAGTAAACACGTTTTTCTCTATATTAGAAGTTCTCACATATTTTATTTTCCTGTTATTTTATTTTATTTGTTTAAGTAGTTATTTGTGTTAGTTGACTAGCAACTAATTCCGCCCACTCCTCCAAAACCCGAGGTTTTTACTTGCTTTCCATAAAATATAAAAATAAAAAAAAGAATCATCCCTCATCTCTAGACCTAGTTAAATTAATTTCAATCCTAGCTAACACTATTCCCTATGGAGAACTATCAATCCCCCGGTAATCGCCAACTCACTATACTACATCGGTCATGTACACTGCCTGGTGGGGATTGTAAGCTTCTCAAGATCCCTTGAGAAGTAAAACTTTTGTTTAGACTATAATCCACGCATCAAAGTTTTTGGCGCCGCTGCCGGGGAATAGTTATTCTTTAGGTTGAAATTTATTTTTGTTAGATCTACTCACTAGATTCCTTTCTAGTGAGATTTTTATTTTATAGGTTCTCTTTAGTGTATCTTTTTCTTTGTGCCTTTGTTAGTAAATTAAGTTCATTGACTGTTCCGTTTGCCATTATGGAAAACACGAATCCGCCCCTTTCACCTGAGGAAATGATTGTGTTGCGTAATCAACTTGAAATTAAGATTAGAGAACTTAGGGAGCTTAATAGGATAATTGATATTGAGTTTGATAGTACACTTAACGACCTAGCAATCGCCATGTATTCAAATGAGGACTTAGGACCTAATGATTTTGCGGTTGACGAAGTTGTAGAGGAACTTGAGGAAGGGGAGATAGACCCAAAACTTGATGATTATTTCAATTTATATCCCACTAAGGAGGAGATCACTTACTATAACAATCTTATTGATAATCCTCAGCCCCCTTTCGTTAAAATTGACCCTAAAATAAAGAGAGGTAGCCCTAGGAATGTGAAGATACCATTGATATTTGCGTTTTTGCGCGTATCAAATTAATATACAAGGTAGACGTGAGTGGAATTCACGAATCAACCTTTAGGAAAAGGAAGACTTGCGAAAACTCGTGAATACAATATATATGTGTGAAACCGGGTAAGTGATTACCCGGGTCGTGTCCCAACGAGGTGTGAATTGACAATATCGTGTGAGATTCGAGATTAAAATGCTTGTAAGTATGTTGAGAGATTATTTGGTATTGTGGAATTACGACAAATTGCAAATAACGTATGAAAATAAAATAAACGTAACTACACTAGGAATACAAAACAAGGAATGATAAAGAACACTTAAAAACTACTTAAAAAGCTACGGGAACAATGATAAGGAAATAGGGAACCTTAAAACATAAACTAAGTTTTAAAAACGTAAAAGTTACTTTTAATAAAACGTAGATGCGCAAAATAAAACGTGAATTCTGAGATACAAAAGTCCTACGTGCATGAAATTAATTTTCCTACGTACTAGATTGCAAAAGAGATTTTTAGAAAAAAGAATTTTTTTTTTTTTTTTTGCTTTTTCAATTAATTATTATGATTTAAAAACAATTTAAACTAGATTAAATTATTAAAAATACTAAAACTAATTTTAAAAATCTAGAAATTTTTTGGAAATTAGGTAGTACTAATTCTAAGCTAGGAAAAATAAAAAGAAGAAATAAGCAGTTAGTAATAAGCAGAAAATAAGCATATTTAAGACAAATCTAATTAATAAGCAAATAGACAAAAACATATTAAATATAAAACAAATGCCTTAAGAAACTTAAAGGATAGATAGCACAGTTGGTAAAGGTGTGATGTTTGTGTGTTATGTCTATTTGGTGTGGTGACCAGGGTTCGATCCCCACTTGCAACATTTTTTTTTCTTATTCTTTCTTTCTCAAACGCATTAAACACAAACCCAATTCCATTTTTTTTAAACCAGTTTTTTTAGACAAACAAATTCAAACAGATTCAAAAATAACAGATTCAAGATCGATAGCACAATCACTTTGTTTTCTTCTTATGTTTTCTCTTATTGATTGTTGAGGCTTAACAACTTAAACTAAAGGAGCAACGAAATAAACGTAACAACCATATATATGACTAGATCAAATTAAAGACGATCAACAATCACACAGCAAAATCACAAGATCAAAAATGAACAAGGTCAGATGGTGAGTGGTGGCAGAACAGTTACCTAGGGGGCAGATTCAAGGCAAGAGTGAGCTTGTCTAAAGAGCAGTCATTGCAAAACTAAAAATGGTTACCTCACTACCACCTAAAGGGCTTCCTAAAACAACAAACTTCAATGCATTACACCTACAATTGAACTCGCTAAATGCAACAGAAAATTGGCCAAACTGAGGTGAAATAAGCTAAGGGATGCGAGGGGGAACCTATTTAAACACTGAGGGAACAGAAAATAACTATAAACCTAAGCCTAAAATTAGACGGAAACTATGACTAACCTAGGGGCTGCTTATGACGGGCTGTTTGGGTGGAATTTAGTACCTAATTGCAGCAGCAATGGTGAGCAAAGGGGGTGACTATAGGGGCTGAAATAAGCTGCTATAGGCTCGAGACCACAACCACATGAGCCTAAAACTATCAAACTAGTCCTAAATAGCAATGGAACCTCACAATTAAGCAATAACTAATGAGCACTAGGAACTTAACAAGCTCAAATAATGAAACTGATCCATACATGCCTGCACCCCAGGGGTGGTTTTCCAAGCCAAAAATAAGCCTATAGGTCAAGAAAAAAGAAGATCATGAGAAGACAATTGGGAAACTGATATAAAAAAAGGGTGCACTAGCTTGCTCAAGCTAGTGTCAAAATTAAATAAGCTACTAACTGCATACTGAATTCTAAATTAGCACAGTGATTAAACTTCAATAAGCACCCTATCTAAGCTATATAAGCACAAAGAAAACAAGCAAAAGCCTAAACTAATGGCTGCAAATCCTAATACCAAACAGGCCCTAATGGGTAAACTGATGAGCAAAACCAAATGAACCAACAAACAGTTGGCTCCAAATAAATGATACGTCCAACAAGTTAGGACAATAAGCTATCCTAGAAGCTTGCTACTGCTTCCAATACCACCTTAACCCAAACACCCCCTTAAGGCACAACTGCCTTAGTTTTTAGCTTCAGGTGACTAAATTTTGCAACAAGACTAACAACAAAAAAAAAAAATTGAGAAAGGAATTTTAACAATAAATACGCACTATCAAATCAATAATAAACAGCGATTAAAGCCAATAAACACTTATTAAAAGAAACTTGAATTGTATTAATCTAAAAATTTGAGTACAGGGGAATCATAACAAGCTTTTAAAACTGAAATTAAATAAACTTAAAAACTTAAACTAAATTAAAACCCTACTTGACTACTACTAAAAACATCAAAATTAGACTTTTTTCGACCCCCTTTTTAGGGTTACAATACCATCCATTTATACTAAACACTCTAGGGTTTGGTCTCCTTCTCTTTCTCATGTGCTTGTTGTTCTTGAATCCCAGCCATCCCTTTCTTTTAAAATCATCTCGACCTTTGATCTGATTTGGCGCCCATATTGAGATTGTGGATTCGTGACCTGGACATGGCAACATGTGATGGGTTTGGTATCATGTGAACTTATTTTGGAGGGATTGGTGTCACGTGAGGGGTGAGGGAGGGTAAGGTTTGGCGTGTAACTGGAAAAGGGTGGAGATGGGGGATTATCTGTTGGGTAGAAGAGATGAAAGATAGGTTAGGGTATGTGTTTCGTTGACTGGGAAAAGGGGAAAGATTTTGTACGTTTATATTAAAAACGTAAAAAAAGAGTTGGGATGTTGGGCTTTAAGTGGGGAAGGGAATTTTTGGGCCAAGGTTTTTTTTTGTGGTGGGTTTTGGGGGTTAAAAGGGGGATTGGGTTTTAATTTTGGATTGGGTAGAAGTTATGAAAATAAACTTGGTCCGTTTGGTTTATTTAAGAAAGAAAGCACAAGGACCAATCTTGTAATTTCCAGATTCATGAAGGGCTGATAATGCAAATTTCCAAAAGACATTACAAGGACCATTCAAGCCACATTACAATTACATAAGTCCTTATTTGAATAATTTCCCAATTTTGAAAACCAGGGACTATATTTGCCAAATTGCAAAGTACAGGGACCAAACATGTAATTTTCTCAAACTTTTCACCCAAGGATCGTTTTTGACAACTTATGATTTACAAAAGACATTTATTGATTTTTCTTTCAAAATAAACGCTCAGGGACTAGTTTTGATAAATTCTGAAAGTTGGGGGACTGAAACTGCCAATTTTGCAAACTTTGTTCGTTTTTCGTTTGTTTTCACTCGTTTTGCATCAGAAACATATAAAACACGATCTTTGCGGATTTTCTTCATATTTTGGTGCGTTTTTGAGTGTTTTTAATCGTTTTGCAGTTCAGATTTGACTAAAAATGATGAGTATTTACACACTCATCAATCCCCCACACTTGAGTATTGCTAGTCCCTAGCAATCTTTTGTGAAAAACTTGATGGATTTGAAAATCTCTTTACCAAAAGCCATCACTTCTGGAGTGGCCAGGTGTAAGAACTGTGGCACACCTGATAACCGTGTGATTTTGAGCAAACCACCAGCTGTCAACGGATTTGATTAGTCTTTACCAAAAGCCGTTTGCTTCTGGACTAGCCAGCTCTTGATGGAATAGTCAACATCTTGGTGAGCTGATTACCAATTATGGATTTTCCACGGCCTTTACCACAAGCCATAATCTTGTGGGCTAGCCAACTCATTAGCTTTTTAGGATAATGAGGAGTTGAGGAACCATACAATTTTTGGCAAATTGCAAGCCATAAACGGGTTTGAGTTATCTTTACCAAGAACCGTTTGCTCCTGGATTAGCCAATCCCTTTTGTCGGTTAGACAAGGCGGACTGATAACCACAAAAATTTTGAACTTTAGTGAAAAAATTTTAAAATTTTTGCCAAAAATGGGGGTATAAAATAGTAAAATGTGATAAAATTCGCTAGAATAGCGAAATACCCCCCCACACTTAGAATTGAATATTGTCCTCAATATTCAAAGTCTCGGCTATTATGCCGACTCTTTGAACGGAAAAGGGCAACATTACAAGCTAAATGTGGAAAACACCATTTTGTATTTTCACTTTTGTAACCATAATAGGGGTAACTCCCCCACACTTAGGGTGAAAACCCTAAGTAAATGCTACTGTTTTTGTTTACCGAGTCGCTAGCTTGACTTGACCCCGAATTCATTTGTCCTTGGGGAAGCATGATGTGGAAGAAACAATCTCAATCGGACTTTCATTCAAGATGTTTGGACAAACATTTGAAGCACGTTAAAGTTCCACACCGATGAGATAAGTATCCGGCTCAAGATAATGATACATGAAAATGCCGGGATCAAAGATGGTATCTTCATTCTTGAAGGAGTGAAGAAGAAAAGAAGTCACCTTATAGGTGAAGAAAAGGAAGAAAACCATGATGAAAATCATGATTTGATCTTCTTCCTCGAGAGCAGGCTCATTAGCCTGAATTTGGATTTCAAAGGTTAAGCTCATAAACATCCCGGGAGGGTGGGTGGGAATTTGCAAATTCTCATGATTGAGTGCATCTCCCCCCGGGCTATCAAACTCCGGAGGAGTCATGATATGATGAGTGAGTTCACCGGAGAACTCCTCATGAAGAGAATCATTCACGAGATGTGAATCCGTGAATTCATGTTCCGGTATAAACTCATCACAATCCTCAATCTGAGCACCAAAGATTGGGTTATCAGAAATCAAAGTGAATTCAGATTCGAATTCAAACAGAGGATTGGTGAGAGTAGTTTTGAAAGTTTCTGGAACAAAGAGATTAACATTCTCTATTGGACTGTTGGGATAAGAAGTGAGTGACTGATCATGATAGATGAGACTTTCAATTTCTCCAAGATCGGCTTCAAAGTCAATGAGATCATCGTCACTTCCCGTTGGAAGTGGATTGATGTGAGTGAGTTCATCGGCGAACTCCTCAAGAAGATGATCAACATCAGAATGTGGAACTAATGCCTCAACATACTCGATGTCTCCATAAGATGCACAATCTTCGCTACAATCGGAGAAAGTCTCAATTTGATCTTCTGGACACTCAAGAGGGAAAGGTAAATCACACACATGATCAAAAGTTCCCTGTGACTCTCCTGGGATTGGGACAAGGTCCTCAACACTAGACTTTATGAATTCGTCTGATTCCTTATCAGGAACAGTGCTAAGATGCTCATCCCCCATGTTTAGAGAGTGAGTGTGAACTTCGGGTGTGATAACAACAGACTGAGGGAGTTGAAAAGTACTAGCAGTTATAAGTTTCATTTGTTCTTCTGCTAGTAATTCCATCATAGTCTTTTCTCCCTGATTTATCATGGAAGGAATTACAACTGATGAGTCTGATGAATCCTTTTGAATAATAACAATGTTCTCTTCATCATCATCATCGTCATCATCGTCATCGTATAGAGCAGCATAGCGAAGATTGGCACGTAATTTAGCTGCTCTTTGCTCAGCAAGTAATTCTTCCATGCTCATTTCGTTTCTAGCATCTTGTTCTTCAGCAAGTAATTCTGCCATGGATTTCTCGCGAGAATCTTGAAACGATGTAGTAGCCAACTCCTCCTTAAGTTCTTTTAATATTTCAAGAGCCTTTAGACAAGGTTCTTGCTGAGTTTCTTGAGGAGTTGTGTGAATCATTTGGTACTGTGGAGGTTGGTCATGATACGGATAGTCATAATTGTAACAAGGAAAGGGATTCCCTGTTTGACAATCCGAGCTAAAGTGAGGACCTCCACAATACTCACAAGAAACATTCGGTGCATTTTGAAATGATGTATTATTGAAATAGCATGGTTCTTGTTCAAAGGAATGCTGAGGAGGGTAACTGAAATCGTTTTGAATGTTTGGAAACGCGAATGTATTTTCGATTTCAAAAGTGCAACAAGTACAAAATCCATGGGTAAACCCACATTCCTTGCAAAAACATCGGTTACAAAGTGAACCATCTTCTAAGAGATCTCTACAAATATAACAATAGTGTTGATCAAAAGAAGATAGTTGGGGTTGTGGAGGGTGGTCGGGAAGACTTTGAGAATCATCGAAAGCATTCGGATTTGCTGTGCACCATTTACAAAATCCATCACTAATATCACTCCCGCACCGCCTACACGCGCACTTGTAACAACGATGGTTGTCATCCACTGGACCTTTACAATGAAAACAATTGTAGTCGAGTGATGACATGAGAATTAAACATTAACGAGGGATAAGAAGATAAGAATTAAACGTATAGGAGACGAAGATTATTTTTTTTGGTTTTTCGAAAAACACATCAATTAAAACGAGACCAACTCAAAAAGACAATTGTGAACTTAAACCAATAATCACAATGTAAGTGGCTACTTTGAAAAAGGTACACCAATCACAAGGATACAATGGCAAGTTTTGATCTTTTGTTTGGGAACTTATTAATGTTCACACCCCCAGTTGGTAGGTGTTCAGCCTTGGTTCTCGGCGGTGTGTTTTATGCTTATTTTATTTAACAAGAAAAACGGAAAATGTTTTTGTATTTTTTATATGATAGATATATATACAAAAGAAAAAGGAAAATATTTTTGTGTTTTATAAGTTTTTGAAAACGATAACTTCTTGACGAAGGTTCTACAAGTCACTAATCGTTGAAATCAAAACGATATTGTCGCGACACAACCTCCCCGGCAGTGGCGCCATTTTGATATTTGCATTTTTGCGCGTATCAAATTAATATACAAGGTAGACGTGAGTGGAATTCACGAATCAACCTTTAGGAAAAGGAAGACTTGCGAAAACTCGTGAATACAATATATATGTGTGAAACCGGGTAAGTGATTACCCGGGTCGTGTCCCAACGAGGTGTGAATTGACAATATCGTGTGAGATTCGAGATTAAAATGCTTGTAAGTATGTTGAGAGATTATTTGGTATTGTGGAATTACGACAAATTGCAAATAACGTATGAAAATAAAATAAACGTAACTACACTAGGAATACAAAACAAGGAATGATAAAGAACACTTAAAAACTACTTAAAAAGCTACGGGAACAATGATAAGGAAATAGGGAACCTTAAAACATAAACTAAGTTTTAAAAACGTAAAAGTTACTTTTAATAAAACGTAGATGCGCAAAATAAAACGTGAATTCTGAGCTACAAAAGTCCTACGTGCATGAAATTAATTTTCCTACGTACTAGATTGCAAAAGAGATTTTTAGAAAAAAGAAAATTATTTTTTTTTTGCTTTTTCAATTAATTATTATGATTTAAAAACAATTTAAACTAGATTAAATTATTAAAAATACTAAAACTAATTTTAAAAATCTAGAAATTTTTTGGAAATTAGGTAGTACTAATTCTAAGCTAGGAAAAATAAAAAGAAGAAATAAGCAGTTAGTAATATGCAGAAAATAAGCATATTTAAGACAAATCTAATTAATAAGCAAATAGACAAAAACATATTAAATATAAAACAAATGCCTTAAGAAACTGAAAGGATAGATAGCACAGTTGGTAAAGGTGTGATGTTTGTGTGTTATGTCTGTTTGGTGTGGTGACCAGGGTTCGATCCCCACTTGCAACATTTTTTTTTCTTATTCTTTCTTTCTCAAACGCATTAAACACAAACCCAATTCCATTTTTTTTAAACCAGTTTTTTTAGACAAACAAATTCAAACAGATTCAAAAAGAACAGATTCAAGATCAATAGCACAATCACTTTGTTTTCTTCTTATGTTTTCTCTTATTGATTGCTGAGGCTTAACAACTTAAACTAAAGGAGCAACGAAATAAACGTAACAACCATATATATGACTAGATCAAATTAAAGACGATCAACAATCACACAGCAAAATCACAAGATCAAAAATGAACAAGGTCAGATGGTGAGTGGTGGCAGAACAGTTACCTAGGGGGCAGATTCGAGGCAAGAGTGAGCTTGTCTAAAGAGCAGTCATTGCAAAACTAAAAATGGTTACCTCACTACCACCTAAAGGGCTTCCTAAAACAACAAACTTCAATGCATTACACCTACAATTGAACTCGCTAAATGCAACAGAAAATTGGCCAAACTGAGGTGAAATAAGCTAAGGGATGCGAGGGGGAACCTATTTAAACACTGAGGGAACAGAAAATAACTATAAACCTAAGCCTAAAATTAGACGGAAACTATGACTAACCTAGGGGCTGCTTATGACGGGCTGTTTGGGTGGAATTTAGTACCTAATTGCAGCAGCAATGGTGAGCAAAGGGGGTGACTATAGGGGCTGAAATAAGCTGCTATAGGCTCGAGACCACAACCACATGAGCCTAAAACTATCAAACTAGTCCTAAATAGCAATGGAACCTCACAATTAAGCAATAACTAATGAGCACTAGGAACTTAACAAGCTCAAATAATGAAACTGATCCATACATGCCTGCACCCCAGGGGTGGTTTTCCAAGCAAAAAATAAGCCTATAGGTCAAGAAAAAAGAAGATCATGAGAAGACAATTGGGAAACTGATATAAAAAAAAAAGGTGCACTAGCTTGCTCAAGCTAGTGTCAAAATTAAATAAGCTACTAACTGCATACTGAATTCTAAATTAGCACAGTGATTAAACTTAAATAAGCACCCTATCTAAGCTATATAAGCACAAAGAAAACAAGCAAAAGCCTAAACTAATGGCTGCAAATCCTAATACCAAATAGGCCCTAATGGGTAAACTGATGAGCAAAACCAAATGAACCAACAAACAGTTGGCTCCAAACAAATGATACGGCCAACAAGTTAGGACAATAAGCTATCCTAGAAGCTTGCTACTGCTTCCAATACCACCTTAACCCAAACACCCCCTTAAGGCACAACTGCCTTAGTTTTTAGCTTCAGGTGACTAAATTTTGCAACAAGACTAACAACAAAAAAAAATTGAGAAAGGAATTTTAACAATAAATACACACTATCAAATCAATAATAAACAGCGATTAAAGCCAATAAACACTTATTAAAAGAAACTTGAATTGTATTAATCTAAAAATTTGAGTACAGGGGAATCATAACAAGCTTTTAAAACTGAAATTAAATAAACTTAAAAACTTAAACTAAATTAAAACCCTACTTGACTACTACTAAAAACATCAAAATTAGACTTTTTTCGACCCCCTTTTTAGGGTTACAATACCATCCATTTATACTAAACACTCTAGGGTTTGGTCTCCTTCTCTTTCTCATGTGCTTGTTGTTCTTGAATCCCAGCCATCCCTTTCTTTTAAAATCATCTCGACCTTTGATCTGATTTGGCGCCCATATTGAGATTGTGGATTCGTGACCTGGACATGGCAACATGTGATGGGTTTGGTATCATGTGAACTTATTTTGGAGGGATTGGTGTCACGTGAGGGGTGAGGGAGGGTAAGGTTTGGCGTGTAACTGGAAAAGGGTGGAGATGGGGGATTATCTGTTGGGTAGAAGAGATGAAAGATAGGTTAGGGTATGTGTTTCGTTGACTGGGAAAAGGGGAAAGATTTTGTACGTTTATATTAAAAACGTAAAAAAAGGGTTGGGAAGTTGGGCTTTAAGTGGGGAAGGGAATTTTTGGGCCAAGGTTTTTTTTTGTCGTGGGTTTTGGGGGTTAAAAGGGGGATTGGGTTTTAATTTTGGATTGGGTAAAAGTTATGAAAATAAACTTGGTCCGTTTGGTTTATTTAAGAAAGAAAGCACAAGGACCAATCTTGTAATTTCCAGATTCATGAAGGGCTGATAATGCAAATTTCCAAAAGACATTACAAGGACCATTCAAGCCACATTACAATTACATAAGTCCTTATTTGAATAATTTCCCAATTTTGAAAACCAGGGACTATATTTGCCAAATTGCAAAGTACAGGGACCAAACATGTAATTTTCTCAAACTTTTCACCCAAGGATTGTTTTTGACAACTTATGATTTACAAAAGACATTTATTGATTTTTCTTTCAAAATAAACGCTCAGGGACTAGTTTTGATAAATTCTGAAAGTTGGGGGACTGAAACTGCCAATTTTGCAAACTTTGTTCGTTTTTCGTTTGCTTTCACTCGTTTTGCATCAGAAACATATAAAACACGATCTTTGCGGATTTTCTTCGTATTTTGGTGCATTTTTGAGTGTTTTTAATCGTTTTGCTGTTCAGATTTGACTAAAAATGATGAGTATTTACACACTCATCAACCATGTATGATTGGATACAAATACGTTGAGCAAGCTTACATCGACTTTGAATCCCCAATCAACATCATACGTTCAAGTGTCTACAACAATATCATGAAAACTCGACTTACACCTAGGAGAGATCCTGATTATCCCGGTGGGATTTGTAATTTTGTCGGTAGAATTAAGGATCTATATATTTTAGTCGGGGACTTCACTTATATCATTGATTTTATGGTTGTAGAAGACTTGGCTAGTGTTATAGATTGTAGCTTATCTCATGTTGTGTTAGTGATGAGGCGAAATGTGTTACGCTTTTAAGGGGTCATTTAAGCCTTAAGTCGTGATAATATGATCAATTATTACCCTAAATCGTTCCTTTGTCATTTTAGGTACTTTGGAGAAGAATTCTGAAAAACAAAGCATTTTGGATGTTTTTGGAGCATAAAGTGAAGAAAATGACAAAGTCAAGGATCCAAGCTAGAAATTACACCTGACGACGTCACCCATTCCTAAGGGACGGCGTCAGCCTTTGTGACAAGAGGTGGAAATTACTTTTACACTTGACGCGCCAGAAGACTTTTTGGGCATTAACACGTGACGGCGTTACCCTTTATCTGAAGAAGGCCGTCACGTGTAACTCTAAAGCGTGACGGCCCAGAACCCTTATAAAGTGACGGCGTCAAGAAGTTGAATTGGGCGACAAGAAACCCTAGCCGCGGCGAGATGATGGCGTCAACTATCAAAAGGTGACGCCGTCACCCTTGTAAATCTATATATAGTTTTTGATTTTTCATTCATTAGTGTGCAACTTTGGAGAGGAACTTTGTCACACAAACCCTAGGTCAAATTTCAGAAGTTTTTAAGGGTTTCATACCCTTGTCTCTTCCATGTTTGATTAAAGATAAGTAATCCATTAATCATTCAATATGTCTATGTGTTGTTTGATTCTATCTTATGCTTGCCTTTCTTTTAACATGCTAGGCTAGGTTTATTTGTATTTGCTTAAATGTAGTGAAACCTAGTTATTGATTATTGATTGATGATTTGCTATTAATTGTTGTTGGGTGATTGTTAATCGATGTTAGGCTTAAGAAAACTGGCTAATCTCCTATTCGGTAACTTGCTTGAACGTCTTAAGAGACATGAATCAGATGTGTACTACGATTTTAATGGTTGTATTTAATGCATAAGTGACTATTAAGAAGGCCATGGTAAGGATACTTAACGTGTCGCCATAGGAAGAGATAGAAGCTTATAAAGTTGGGTAAGGATACTTAACGTGTCGCCATAGGAAGAGATAAAAGCTTATAGGATACCTAATAAGATGAAAGAATTCCGTTATGTGCCTCAATTGGAAAGGGAGAACGTTAGTGCAATTGAGGACATTAACGAAGAAGATAAGAAAAAGGGAATGAATTTTGTATGGGAAAAGAGGAATCTTTATTATAAAAATTGCTTAACCCTCGGACCCAAATATAAAGTTGACATGTAAATAGTTCAAAGGTTGAGAGAATCGATTGAAAAGTGGGAAAGAAAAACATAGGGTGTGACTTTGAGTCTAGCTACAAGACTCGTTAATAAAGAAAAGCGCTTCTTGGGAGGCAACCCAAGCTTTATTTGTTTGTTTGTTTGTTTGATTTTATTTGCTTCCGTATGTGTGTTTTGTTTTTATTGTTTATTGTTCATGTATCAAACATTTTGTGAAAATGCTTTATTTTTTTAACTTCGTCTTGATTACATATAAAGGTATTTTGCAAAAGATAAGTGTAAGGGAAATTTAAATTTGTTTTTAAGAACGGATTGAACATGAATGATAACAATGAGATATAAACATGCATATTAGTATTTGTTTGAGTCAAATGCTTGTATCGAGTCATAATGAGTGTTTTGCAGGATTCCAAAAATTAGAACATGGGTTTTTCTAGAAATTTTCTGGAAAAAAATATAAGAATTCTATCAGATCAATTCTGACGGCTTCAGGCATCACCCGACGACGTCAGGTGTAATTTTCTGAAAATTTTGCAGGTTTTGTTTTTCTGTCGGAATTGTAAAGTTTAGTAAAATCTGTATTTTATAAACTCCAGGAATCTGCAAACATTCATTCCACAAGCATTATATCTTTACTTGCTTTCTAGGATTTAATTTTATGTAGATTTATCGCCGATTTTACGCTAGGTTTTCTTGTTTGTTTTCTCAGCTAATTAACAGGTTATATTGGACAATAAGATGTACATGGATAATCAAGCTTTTGGCGCTGCTTTAATCTTGGAGTTTTCACATTTTTTTGGAGGAGGATTTAACCATGTTACTACATCATCCACACAGAACGAATCAGGGGAGTATTTGTTTCATTCTTTCATTTTCTTTACTTTTACATTTTTTAATTGAACATTGGGGACAATGTTCAGCTTAAGTGTAAGGGGGGGGGGGGGGGGGAAATGAAGATTACTTAGAAATTACAACTTCACTTGATTTTTGTCTTGTCTAATAGTAGATGTGTAATAAAACTGAGAGAAACACTTGTTAGGGTAATTTTAGCACCAAATTTAAATTTTTTGCGACATATAGGAGTGAAACTTTATTCTTAATAAGCGTCTCATGGATAGGAGTTATATGACTAGCACAAAAACGGTACCTCTCAAAAAATTTCCACCCCAGATATGTGAGGTTCGCCCCTATATTTGTTTGGAAAAGCCTTAGTACTTATGAGTGTACCGGTAGCATTTAGATTTTAGAACTTGCGTTAGTGATTCATTCCGAGACCACATGTAAGACTACATTCGTGTAGTTGGAATTACTACATGAAAAGAGGCATTAGGATAACCCATGTTTTTAAGCCTGTTTATATAATTACATTGACTTCATTGGTCAAATAATTTTCCCACGCCTTTGCGATGTACTCATTTTTAGTACACGATACCCCTAGTACACCCATCAGAGCCTATCTTTTTCGTTTCTAACTTTAAGCATTTTACTTAAAGGAAAATTTTGTTTACAATCCACTCCCAAGTGTACTCCAAAATTACCTTAGCCTTCCTTGTATGCACTCATCTTTAGTGCAATATTGTTACTACATTTGTTTTAACCATTTGTTAATTGTTTAATTGATTACATGGTTGCTAAGTCGAGTCATATCTTGTACATATTATTTTGGAACGATTGGGACTCATGGGTAAAGTACTATTGTTATGGAGTAATAGGGAAGAACGCCAACTATTGCCCCCATATGTGCACAAATGTTTTAAAGTAATCCAAGTGTTTTGATTATCTTAATTCGAGTCATTAGATTAGTTACATGTAAAGTATGTAAAAGTTCAAGTGTAAGGGGAGAACCGAGCCCCCTTGATGTATTATTTTGGATAGTAGGGAAAGAGTGTAATAAAAAAAATCGAAAAAATCAAGAAAAACAAAAAAAATAGAAAAAAAAAAAAAAAACATACGGACTACCATCCGATTTTCTTTTATGTTTATTTAAGTTTATGTTATTTTATGATTAGCCTAAGTTGAGTCAAGTCTTGGCTTAGCAACGCCGCGTTGTACATGTAATTAACTAAGATAATTAACTTGCCTCCAGTAAAATATCCCTTTATCCAACAAATCGTGCTTTCTATATCCCTACACCTAACGTTATAACCCTTTAAAAAGACCTCTTTGATAGTTTTCCTAGGTGTTTACGCCAAGTGGTGGAGGTTTTCGATCCTTTCCCAAGCCTATGGTAATCTATTTGCTATGATAGGTAGTGAGTGATATTTTCCATTTCCATTAGTTATATTCAGGTTTATAACACTCGACAGATGAGAGTATCCAAACACTATTTGTGAGGTGCTAGTGTATAATTTTCGTGCTTATTTTGATTAAGGTGGAACGATCATTTGTTGTAATTACTTTTATATTAATGTTAAATGACCCCTAGCTTGTATTTTGATTAGAATAAAAGCTCATTTGCTTGAGGACAAGCAAATCCCTAGTGTAAGGGTATTTGATAATAAGAAATTTGTTACGCTTTTAAAGGGTCATTTACGCCCTAAGTCGTGATAATGTGATCAATTATTACCTTAAATCGTTTCTTTTGTCAATTTATGTACTTTTGAGGAGAATTCTGGAAAAGGAAGCATTTTGGACGTTTTTGAAGCAAAAAGTAAAAAAACGATAAGGTCGAGAATCCATGCCAAAAATTGTGCCGTTAGAGAATTCAAAGAGACGGCGCCAGCTTATGTGACAAGAGGTGGAAATTACATTTACACTTGACGCGCCAGAAGAGAAATTGAGACTTAACAAGTGACGGCTTCACGTTTAACCAGGAGTAGGCCGTCACGTATCATGCTAAAGCGTGATGGCCCTGAAGACCTAAAGAGAGATGGCGTCAAGAAGTTGGATTGGACGACAAGAAACCCTAGCCGTAGCGAGATGACGGCGTCAGCCACTAAAAGGGGACGACGTCACCCATGTAACTCTATATATAGTTTTCAATTTTTCATTCATTAGTAGAGGAATTATGGTAGGGAACATTAGGGTACGAACCCTAGTCGACTTTTGCAGCTATTTTGGGGTTTCAAACTCTTTTTTCTTCCATGTTCAATTGAAGATACGTTATCCTTTAATCATTCAATATGTCTATGTGTTGTTTCATTATATCGTATGATTTTCTTTCGTTTAACATGTTAGCTTAAGTTTGTTTGTGTTTTCTTAGATCTAATGGAACCTAGTTATTGATTGTTGGTTGATGGTTTGTCATTAATTGTTGTGGGTGATTTACTTTAGCGTTAGGCTTAAGAAAACTGGCTAATCTCCTATACGGTAACTTGCTTGAACGTCTTAAGAAACGTAATCGGATGTGTACTACAATTTTATTGGTTGTATTTAATGCATAAGTAACTATTAATGAGGCCATGATAGGATACTAAACATGTCATCATAGTAAGAGATAGAAGCTTATAGAGTTGGGGAAGATCGTACATGGCCCCACTAATGGTATTAAGGAATGCAACTCTTCACCTATGCAATTATGACAAACCAATTAATCAATAAAAGATAATTAGGGAGTAGTGAAATCTAAGTAAACACGCTTTTCTCTATATTAGAAGTTCTCACATATTTTATTTTCCTGTTATTTTATTTTATTTGTGTAAGTAATTATTTGGGTTAGTTGACTAGCAACTAATTCCGCCCACTTCTCCGAAACCCGAGATTTTTACTTTCTTTTCATAAAATATAAAAATACAAAAAAGAATCATCCCTCACCTCTAGACCTAGTTAGATTAATTTCAATTCTAGCGAACACTGTTCCCTGTGGAGAACGATCAATCCCCCGGTACTTGCCAACTCACTATACTACATCGGTCAGGTACACTGCCTGGTGGGGATTGTAAGCTTCTCAAGATCCCTTGAGAAGTAAACCTTTTGTTTAGACTACAATCCACGCATCATGCTTGATGTCACAAAAAGTTGTGGATTGTTCAAGAGGCGGATATACAATGAAGGATGGATGGTTGGGTATATGCCCCTACCTATAATTTAAGGAGTGACGTTGTTGTGCTCAATATAGGTTCTTAATCAAACATTAATGCAACCTTAACTCACAAATATGGAAGATTTTACTTCATTCTCAAGTTCGTCATATCGAGTTATCTCCATACGTGGTCATTACTATTAGCCAATTTAAGTGAAAAGATGTTTGCATAGAGGTTGATGTGAAGAGAATTGTAGAGAGAGTAGTTATCGACATCTTCTCATAAGGTATTGCTTATGCAGTTGCGGGTGTGTATGTTGCTTCTAGTTGGTCTAGCTTATGGCATATACACATATTTATGATGATTTCGAGAGATCGTCATCATCCTGGAGGGAGAAATGTGTACATCGAGGCTTTTATTAAAGAACTTAGAAGCATTCTAAATGAGTTGAAGATGTCGATATGAGGCTCCCTAAACAAAACTCGTGAAGAAGTTACAGATTATCAGTCTATGATCCATTTTCCACTGTGCATGACAAGATAAGAGACTGAAGACAATTTGGGCAAAATTCAGAAATACTTCTTCTACAAGCATCAAGATTATATCAAATGGGTTGTCGATTTGGGAGGGAGCATGTAAAAGAAAAGGGCTTACTAATTGGGAGGGAGTAATCACCCAATTAGATCATTACAATGATCCTGCAAGTAATACAAGCAAGCTAAGGAAGATACGAGAAGATTAAGAGCTATGAAGACGTCCTCAGAGGCAACTGCACTGCTTCAGTATTGTATTCATCATTGTTATGTACTTGTTAGGAATCACTGTAACCAATTCACGTATATCTCCAGTTGGAGGGAGATTGTTAGAAATGAAGCTGAGCGGTATTTACGTCAATTGAAGTAGACAACTAGTATGCGTATAACGAAAGGACTGCTAATGTAATATCATAATAGTTGTCTTGTGTAAGGCCTATTGATGAGTCTCGTATTATACATATTTATACCCTCGATATTATGTAAATTATATAGTAAATAACCTTATTATAAGGGCTTTTGGTACTTAATATATTAATGATTATGCAGGATTGCGGATTTGTGAAATGACGCGAGAAGCACAAGAAACAAAGGAATCAAGATAATTATTCATAGTTTGGACTAAAGCACGTCGATCTTATGGATAAAGCGCGCCACTTACGGGCACCTTTGGTCAACAATAAAACCACGAGTCAATCAGAAAGTACGCCGGTTATATGTTATATGTGTACCGGTGTTCAGTACAAATAATGACACTTTGGCGCCAAGTATGGAGGAGAAGCCCGCCGGTTTTATACCAGTTGTGCGGCGTACTTCTAATTACAGTTATGCTTCTACATTAATGAGTTACATTAATGATGAGGCCAATCACTTGCCTATCATTACTCACCAGGGACATCTTAGGGTTGAAATGCAACTATTAATAGAGGCTCAATTCGTGGTATTACACACACCTCAATCAAGAATCATCTCTTGATTATTAAGAAGAAGAAGTAGTGGTTTTGCACCAAAACCCACTAGCTAAGGAGTTGAAGTCAGAACCATACCTAGAGAATCACTTTGGAACGTGAGAAACACTTGTAACTTTGGTATAAACTCGTTGTTAATCATGAAACTACTTGTTTACCTTGTTTACTTTATTATGGATATGGAGTAGTAACTTTATGTTTATTTGAGGCACTTCTGCCATGAGTAATATAGGTTTTGTATCATGAATATTGAATCTATCATTTATGCGTTTGATATGTCATTGTTTAGTCTCTTATCATTTGTCTTGATTGATCATTGTAATTGCTTAAAGGTCGAAAGATGCAATTATGTTGATTATATTATGAATTGTCTGTCTATAACTAGTCATTGATATGCTTGTGAGAATTGCGTAGTAAAACAAATGATGGCCTTGACTATGACACATTTAAGGACTAGTCTCATGTCTAATGGCTTGACTAGAGGAAATGCATACTTAATACTTCATACTTGGACCACACTTTATGCACTCTTTGTATCTAGAATCAAAAGCCGAAAGGAGATTCTCTTACATAAAGTAGATATACTAGTTTACATGATCAACCATCATGCTTTACTTCTATGCTTTGTCCATGTACCTTCGGTGATACTTATGCTTATTATTCTCATGTGCTCAGCCTTAGATAAACATACCTTTAAATCAATTTGGCAAAACAATACAAAAATCTTAAATCCAACAAAAACAGTTTTAGTGATAAGTGACAATCATTGGAATCTAATTTTGTTAACCATAGCTAACATAAGAAATCATTACCTCTCTTGGGACGAATTGGTCTTAACTAAAAACTGTTACTATTAATGGGGGTTATACTTTTACCCATGTGTTTTGTGTATTAAGGAATTGGTGAAACTAGTCTTATGAATTTAAAGCTTTCGAAACACATCAAAGTTTTTGGCGCCGATGCCGGGGAGGCTAATTTGATTTATATGTTAGTTTTCGTATACTTGATACTAAGTTTTATTACAAAAATTTGGAAAAAAAATGTTTCTGAGATACAAAGAACGCCGGTTTTTCAGACAAAAACCGCCGAACTTTTAGTACAGTTGAAAAAACAATTGGATTTAATTTCATAAACCCCAAAACAAACTTGTAAAATGCTTTATCCAAATTTTGATAACATAATATTCATGTTTCTTTTGTTGTTATTATCTAAATTACTGCATAAGTATAAATTGCACATTAAAATGAAAAATACAAAAATATTTTACTTTTGCTTTTTAATTGTTTTCATGAAACTGCTATATTGAATTGCTCTTATGAATGATATAATTATTGCAATTTGTTTTCAAATTATATATGAGAATATGAATGACCATATCTTTTATGATCATCTGATAAAACCAAGAAACATGCCGATTTTATTTCTAAGACCGCCGTACTTCTGGAGAATTTTAAACAAAACGGCTAGAAAGTCACGTAACCGCTGTACTTTTTCTAAAGTGCGACGAACTTATTTACAAAAATCATTACAAAAGACTTGTTTCTCTTTTGTGATGATGAAAAAGACGCATATCTTGACATACATGAGTTATATGAGATTATTTGAGTATGATTATTTGCTTATAACTTATTTGACTAACCTACTGATGTTCTGTTTGATGTTATACTGTCATACATTAGAAATGGAAAACAAATCAGACTTAGAAATCATGAATGATGAAAAAGACCAAGTAGAAAGCAAGAACACTTGGCAGGGAGAAATTACTTTTGAGATTGCAGATGATAACAAGGAAGATGAACAAACGGTTCACATTTTTAACAGGATGGAAAATGAGGAATGTTACATGAAATTCATCACTCCTTGCTTTATTGAGAACAATTATGCCCATAATGTTGTGGCTGATTTGGATTACATCAGGAACATAATATTAAAGGAATTGATGAAGAAACTAGGGGTGAGCATTGAGGAAAAAGAGAATGGAAGGAAGGAGATCACAAAGAGGTTGCTAGTACAAATGAATAGGGACATATTCTTTGTCGAATTTGATGTTAACCACAGTGATAGAGAATGGGAACATAGTGTGATCCTTGGAAGAAATTTTCTAGAACAGACAAATGGAGTTATAGAATTTTCCAAAGGTTTGCTAACTATTAACCAGACACTAATGTACTTGGAAAGAATTTCTTGAGAATGAATCCTTATGCCCCTGAAATGAATGAGAAATCTAAGGTCTTCTTACTTCATAGGATTGGAAATGGAAATGAAGTTGGGGAAAAATATGTAACACCATATTATATTGAAGGGTTGTTTGCCTCTGATGGAATTTTAGACCTTGACCTTGATAAGAACTTAATTTCCCAGGAATATGTGGTTAAACTTAACTTAAAATATGAGGTTTTAGAGAATGGAGATAAGAAAATTGATAAGAAGCTGTCTATGAAGTTGGTAGGAGAAATGATGCGTAGGGATTGCACCAGGCTTTACCTCTCGAGGGATCTCGAGAAGCTTACAACCCCCACCAGGCAGTGTACCTGATCGATGTAGTATAGTATAATGACAAGTACCGGGGGATTGATCGTTCAACTAGGAATAGTGTCGCTAGGGTTAGAAAACCTAAAGACTAGGTCTAGAGATGAGAGATGATTCTTTTTGTATTTTTATATTTTGTGAAAAGCAGGTAAAAATCTCGGTTTTGAAAGAGTTGGGCAGAATTAGTTGCTATTCAACTAACCCAATTACTAAGATGCAATCAAAATAAAATACTAAAAATGAAAATAAACTAAATTAAACTAGTGGTGTGAGCAATATATGGGAGAATTGTGTTTACTTAGATTTCACTACTCCCTAGATAACTTTTACAGGTTAATTACTTGTTACAGTTGCGTGGATGACGGATTGTATTCCTTAATACCATTCATGGGGTGGCGTACTTACTTCCCCAATCCTATAAGCGCCTACTTCACTCCTATGTCGAGCCGGCTAAGAAGCTCCTAACATGGGATCATTAGAATTTGCTCATGCATTAAATACAACCAATAAAACCTAGTACACATCGGTTCATGTTTCTTAAGACGTTCAAGCATGTTACACAATGGAGATCTGCCAGTTTTCTTAAGCCTAACATTGAAATCATTCATCTATTACAACTATAAACAAGCAATCAACCTATAATCAACATCTAGGTTTCATTACATCTAAGCAAACACATGAAAGATCTAGCCTAGCATGTTGAAATCAAGACAAGCATAAGATATATTCAAACAACACATAGACATATTGAATGAATTGAAAGAGGACTTATCTTAATTGAACATGAAAGGTTTCAAGGGGTAAAAACCCTTGAAAATACTGTTACAAACGACCTAGGGTTTATTAGGTTCGACCCTAGTATTCTCCACACAAGTTCCTCCCTTAATGAATGAAAAATAGAAAAGTATATATAGATTTTGTGAGGTGACGGCGTCAAGAACAAATGTCTGACGCCGTCATCTCGCCGCCAAATAAATTCTCGGACTGCCTAGATCTGGGTTTGACGCCGTCACGTGTACTCCTTATGCAGGCCGTCACAAAGATTACTCTTGACGCCCTTCTCTTGACGCCTTCAGGTTTTCATTGGGTCGTCATGGATTTTACTCCTGACGCCGTCAAAATTTCCTTCTTGACGCCGTCAGGTACTGTTCTCAGCATTGAAAATTAAGTCTTTGCCATTTTCTTCACTTTTATGCTCCAAGTCCAAAATGCTTCCTTTTCCAGAATTCACTCCAAATGTACCTAAAATCACAAAAGGAATGATTTAGGGCAATATTTGATCAAATAAATTCAATTCCGGGCTTAAATGACCCCCTAAAAATGATTCATTTTTGGCCTCATCATATACCCTTACACTTGAGATTTGCTTGTCCTCAAGCAAATGCGCTTTTATTCTAATAAAAATACAAGTTAGGGGTCATTTAACACTAATATAAAAGTAATTACAACAAATAATCGTTCCGCTAAAGACCAAAGACAAGCACGGAGGTCATATACTAGCATATCACAAATAGTGTTTAGATACTCACATCTCTCGGGTGCAATTAAGTATATATCACAATATGGAAATGGAAAACATCTCTCACTACCTGTCATAGCAAAATAGATTACCATAGGCTTGGGAAAGGATCAAACCTCTACCACATGGCGTAAGCACCTAGGATAAACTATCAAAGAGGTCTTTTAAAGGGTTGTAACGATAGGTGTAGGGATATGGAATACACGGTTTTGTTGGATATAGGCAGTCTTTACTGGTGGCGAGTTAACAATCTTGGTTAATTACATGTACAATATGGAGTTGATAAGCCAAGAATAGTGTTAGCATTAAAAATATGTATTATGAAGTGATGGTCATTCTCATATTGTAACTTTGTGTCATTTGTTAAGATTAGTAATAGTTTAGTCATTGGGCCTTGGACTTGGCAAGCTAATATGTTATGTGCTATGTTTCATAAGCCTAGTTATCCAACCATGTAACCAACTCCAAGCCCAAGCCCATCAAAGCCTATGTATGGAACTATATAAGGCACCTTACCTCTCATTTGTAAGGTGTGCTTGTGTGTATTTGTGTGTGTTTTCTTTGAATAAAAGCTCTCATATTTCTTATCTCTCTCTCTATTCATATGAATTACATATACTTCATACAAGTCACCATCTTTCCATCTTTCCTTCTTATTGTTCTTATATATTGTATGATAAAGTTGTGTTATTTATGTTCTTACAAGTGGTATCAATCGCCTAACAATGATTTAGGAGGGATGAGGGGTTGTTTGTTTCGTGTTTTTTAAGCTTTATTCACGTTTTTGTTTTCAAAAAATCATTACTTTTCTTGTTTGTTTTGTGTTTTTAACACTTTTTTGATTACAAACTAGTGTTATAAACCTTTCCCAACAAGAAAGTTTTAATCTTTTTGAAAACTTCTAGCTTAAAAATTCGAATTTGGTTTTTGTACTTGTTTTCGAGATCACAAAAAAGTTTCATAAAAATCATCAAGTTTTGAACTTTCTTCAAGTTTTGGTGTTTTTAGGCATAGAAGTACAAGAATCTTAGATTACAAAAGTCGTTTGGGTGTGCTTTAAGCTTATACAAAAAACTGTCCAAATTTCGAAATCACTACCTAATTTCGAAATCCCATTTTGACTAGTTTTCGAAATCACAAGAAAAGGCTCCGTTCGTGCTCACCGTTGGATACTCGGTATTTTCTCTCTTGTATAAGAAAGAAATTACTTCGACTTTTGGGCTAAATTTCGAAATTGTATAATTTCGAAATTTCATTGTGAGATTGTGTTTTCGAAATTTTGCAAAATTTTCGAAATCACAGTTTTTTCGAAAAATTCCAAAATTTTCGAGAACATTGATTTTTCGAAAAATTCAAAAAATCTCGAGAACTTAAATTTTCGAGAACACTTTCTTCGAGTATACAAATTTCAAGATCCAAATTTCGAAATCCTAAGTTTCGAGATCACAAAGTTTCGAAATCCCAAAGTTTCGAGAACACAGCAAAGTTTCGAGAATTTTGACAAAAGTGAGGTTTTTGACGACCAAACTTCAAACGGCCATAACTTTTGAACTGTAACTCCGTTTTCGACGAATCAGCTGTCAAAACGACCGTGAGACAGAGGAGAACGACACGCTAAGTGATTTATTGATTTAGGCGAAGTTTCGAGGCCTAAAAACGCTCCGAGAAGAAGTTATTGAGGTTTTATGGTTTTAAGTCAAAATTTTCACCATCAAAACTTGCATCAACTCTCTCTAAACTCTACTCCTATTTCGTTGGAACGATCCAAGAATCCACTTTATCCATCTACACTTCATCAATGGCAACTCAGCAAGACATTCATGCAGCCGGTGCGGAAAACCGACCTCCAATGCTTGAAAAAGGTGGATATCTCCCATGGACAAGCCGTGTGCTTCTTTACATCAAAACAAAGGATACCGGGCACCTAATGATCAAATCCATAGAAAACGATCCATTTCAGCCAAGACAAGTTCAAATTCAAGGTAATCCAAATACCACACCTCCTACTGAACCAGTAGTGCGTATACAAACAGAAGCAGATTACATTGATGAAGACAAGGCGCAGATCAAAGCTGATGATATGGCAATGCATTTAATCCAACTTGGATTACCACGGGAGATCTTTGCTGCGGTCGACAGCTGTGAAAGTGCTTATGCTATGTGGGAACGTGTTCGAAGAATATGTCATGGAACAGAAATTGGACAACAAGATGTTGAGAACAAACTTCTTACTGAATGGGAGAACTTTACATCCACTAAAGGTGAACAGATTAAATCTTACTACACAAGGTTTTGCACTTTGATGAATGAGTTAATCAGAAACAAGTTGACACCACGAGCAATTGCAACAAACATCAAATTCCTCAATAACCTTCTAGAAGAATGGGGTCGTTATGTTACAATTGTTAATCAGACAAAGGACTTACATCAGGTGAATTATGATCAACTCTATGACTTTCTGAAGCAAAACCAAGCTGAGGCTAATGAAGTTAGGAAAGAAAGATTGGCAAAGAATCATGATCCTCTCGCACTAATTGCTAATACACCAACACCATTGCAAGTGAACACTCAACAACCATCATCATCCATTCACAACTACATGCAACCATCATGCATTCAACAACCAACACCGGTCTACCAACAACAGTTCTACCCACAACAACAAGAAGTTATTCCACAACAGCAATACCCACACTTCCAAGAACCAGAATTCACTGACAATGATGAAGCTGCTGCAGCATTGACTCAAGCGTTTGCTTTTCTGTTAAAGGCATTCCAAGGACGCTATTCTACACCAACAAACAACAACCAAAGGATCTCATCGAATACTCGCAACAGGAAGATCGCTCAGCCGAGTTTCAATATGGGCAACGGAGGCCAAATGGTTGGAGTTTATGGGAATCAGCAAGGATATGCTACTGGATTTAATATGGGCAATCAGAATATGCAGAATGCAGGTCAGTATGCAGGAAATCAGTATGGTCAGAATGTAGGGAATCAGTTGGGTCAGTTTGTTGGAAATCAGAGGGGTCAGAATGTTGGTAATCAGGCAATGGGTAATCAGAATAGAAATGTTGCAGCTCCAGTAGTTGGGAATTTGGGAAATATGAATCAGGGTAATCCGGTAAAGTGTTTCAACTGCCAGGGTGTAGGTCATATGGCAAGGAACTGTCCTACTAAGCCAAACAAGAAAGATCTAGCGTACTTGCAGAAAGCAGTGATGTTGGCACAAAAGGCAGAGGCAGGATTTCAGTTGAATGCAGAGGAAAATGACTTTATGGCTCTTATGGATGACATGGAAGATAGAGAGGATATCGATGCGAACTGCATATTCATGGCGAATCTTCAGGAAGCTAAGTATGACACGGATTCTGACACACTTCCTGTTTATGACACCAATGCACCATCTGAGGTATCTAACTTCAACACATGTCACAATAATGATATATTTGATATGTCTCCTCATGAGGAACAGCATTTTGAGAAGCAAGTACCCACTTATGATACATTCCTGGACACGCCAAGTAGTAGCAATACTCCTTCAGCAACTCCAGATGTGAATCATAATGGAGGCTTCGTTTCACAGCATGCTGAGAATGATGAGGAAACACGTGCTTTGTTTGAATCATTATTGAATAATTGTCGTATTGAAATTGAGAATGTGCAAAAGGTCAATCGCGATGTTAAGGCCGCGAATGATAAATTGACCGCTGAGCTTGAGAGTTACAAATCAACCGTTAAAGCTTTTGAATTTCATAACAAAAGATTGTCTGAATTAGAAACTGGTTATCAAAATTCCGTTTCAAGGGAACAACAATTGCAACTCAAGTTTGATACACTTGATGTTAATTCTTTCAAAAAGATAAAATCTTTAAACGCGGAAATTTCTGATTTACAAAATCAACTTTCTAAACAAAAAACAGATTATACCAATCTTTAAAAAGAAAGGGATGAGTTGAAAAAGGACTTTGCAAAGAAAGAAGACAAACTTTTGGAAGAAATCATAGAGTCAGAACACATGATTGCTCATTTAGAAGAATTAGTGGTTAAGTCGGGTCAGTCGAGTCAAACAATGAAAATGATTTCAAATCAAACTAGTCCGATTTACCATACGAAACATAAAATGGGTCTTGGTAACAACACCCCTTGTAATCTCAAGAAAGCTCAGCAAGAACAGAATGTTTTGTACAATGGTAATGTGATTTATACCAAACATGATCCTCCAGTCGTTCGGGATTCTGTGCTAACGATTGAACATGTCGAAGAGAGCATAAATAAAATGAAACAAAAGGATTTGAAACCCATTGATTACAACAAATTGAACAAACTTTCGGGAATCACTTTTGTTCCACAAACTGAACCATCTGCATTTTCCATAAAACGACCATTTGCGAAATTCTTGTCTAAAAAGAAAGTTGTTTCCAAATCTCTTTCAAAAATAGAACAAATGTCCTCTAACAACACTTTTAATACAAGTGAGGCTAGAGAAATTCTTGATGACGTTAAAAAGAGAATTCAAGAACTTCAAAATATTGTTGCTTCTAAAACTTCAATCAATATTAACAACTGGCATTCCAGTTTTCATATTGAGCAGAAAAAGGTGTTTCAAAACGAAATTACTATCCCACTGAATAACATCAGTGCGAGGGTAATCCATTTTGAACAAGCTTTCTTAAAAGAAACGGCCGACTTTGTCAAGGACCACAAATCCCTGGTAAACGAAGCTAATGATACTCGTGAAAACATGAATGTTTTGGAAAACCTAAATGATTCTCTCTTCGAAGCTGTTATGACGACTGACATTATGTCCATCATTTTACAAACATATTCTGTTCAAGACGATGAACGACTAAGAGCTGAGACCTCAACAATTGTTTCCAAATATGAAAATGCTCTTGAAAAACTTGAAAATGAAAACATGTCATTTTTCAAACAACTTGATCGAAAATCAAAGGAATGCAAATATGACAAATTGTCGTATGAGCATGCCTACAAGGACATGAAAGAGCAAAATGATCTTTTGAGAGCTCAGCTTGTAAGTATAAAAGGGAAGGGTGTGGAAACTAAGTTTGCAAAACCATCGACTTCGGAGAAACCAAATGTTTCTAACACGGTTCAAAAACCAAAAATATCAATTTCACGGTTTGCTCCAAAAGTTGATGCGAAAAAGGATTTGACAAAACCAGTCACTCTACAACCCTTGCCCAAGAAAAAGGAAATTGAAAAGATTGTTTATAAACAAAAAGTGGTTGTTGAAAGAAACACAAATGTGAGTGCACCTGGCTCTTCTAGGAATAGTACACCAAATGTGACTTCAAAAACTGTTAAAGAGTCTGTTGGTTCTAATGATATTGTCCACAATCACCATCTAGAAGAAGCTAGGAAAAAGGCACAACAACGAAAAGACGGAATTTTAGGTGCAAAACCTAGTGTGATGAATTCTACAAGATTCCAAAGCACTGTTAGTAGTAGTAAACCATTACCTAGGAACTATCTTCAAACTACTAAGGATTGGCTTGCATCTAAGAGTAGTGGCACAAAAGAGAATGCTAGGAACGTAGAATGCAACACAAAGAATTCCAAAGTCTCATCGAACAACAAACAATTTCCAAACGACTGTAGTGACAAAATTAAAATTGCTGTGTTAAACAAGAATGTTGAATTTGTCTGTCCTACATGTCAAAAATGTGTTTTTTCAGCTAATCACGATGCATGTATTGCACAATTTCTCAAGAAAAGAAAGTCAAGTGTCAGGACACAATCCACTAAGACACTTAATCAAAACAAACCCGTTGATAAGCAGCAAAATGATAAGAAACCTAATAGGTGGATATCTAAAGGATGTAGTTTTTCAAAAACTGAGTCTTCCGCTGCATCTGATAAGAAGACTACGTCTAGATCTTACCTTAGGTGGATTCCCACGGGAAAAGTTTTTAAAACAGTTGGTCTTAGATGGATTCCCATAGGGAAGATTTTTGATAGTTGCACCAAGACAAATAATAGTGATAATCATCAGGATAAGGAAGTAGAAACCATTACAACCGTTGATAGTCAACACCCACAGAGTGATGATTCATGTATTTCTAACACTGTTATTTGTGAAACCTCTTCGTCTTCGGTTGCAGGTGCTTCAACTATCTCAGAACCCAGTTCGTCAGAGGGCTCAAATTCTGTAAATTCTATAAAATCATTCTTTCAATCTTCTATTTTTGATTTTCCCTTTCTTTTATAAAAACAAAAACAAAATACAAAATTTGAAAAACCAACAAAAACAAAATACAAAAATATAAAATTTCAAAAATCCAAAAACAATATAAAATCAAAAAATCCAAAAATATTCTTCTCACGACATGTCTCTTGTATAATCGATATTCTGTACGTTTCTAGAAATGTCATTTAATAATGATACGGATATGTACAGATGCTTGAGCGAGAGTTCTTTTAAATGTTTTTCTAAAACATGTCGTTTCTCAAAAGTTTCTTCACAATGGCTTTCGTATACATCAGTACGAAACCCGTACTTAAACGATGACTTCTGATTATTTTCAAATCAAGGACTCGTACGTTCAATGACGAACTCTTTTTCAAAAAGTTCGAGTCTAAACAAACGAAAAAGATTTCAAGCCTAAACTCGTTTTCAAACAAAATTCTTGAGCACTTTTTCAAGATTGTTCAAAAGATTTCTCAAAATCTCTCAAAATTAGTGCTCAAGAAAACTCCTTTTAAACCCTTAAATTGATTTTAAATATGCTATCATTAAGGGGGAGTACAAACAAAAATGTTTCGAATTCAAGCAAAATGAAATCTGTCTATCTCTCCAAAAAGCTTTTTCTTAATCAGTTGATATCAAAAAAATCACGATATGCTATTTTTGAGGGGGAGAAGACATGATTAAAATGTGATAAAAGATGTTTAAAGTTTGTGACTGAATCTCAAAAGAGCTCGACTCAGTATGTACCAATGAATTGACGAAGCTTAAAATGTCAGTAATCGAAAAGACTTGTCCTGGACGGGTAATAATTTCAAGCTAGTCTAACTAGTGATGTAAGCGTGTCTCGAATAGGACTTGTCTGAGTAGAATGTACCGTATCGAGAGACTCTCTTTGGACTTGACCAGGACGGGTAATAACTTCAAGCTAGTCTAACTAGTGATGTAAGCGTGTCTCGAATCGGTCATGTTCACTGAAAGTGGATCAATTCAAAAGTGCAAACTCCTCCCACATGTGCAAATTTCTTAAAAAATACATGAGCACATGTGAAGGGGGAGTCCTTCAAAAGAAACAAAAACTCTCAAAGTGTCAACAAAAATGTGTTTATATTCATAAACACTTTGAGAGATTTTCAACAAATGGTTTCATGGCAATGATAGGATAGTCATGGAGTTATAAGGTGACTAAGGTTAGGAAAAACCGTCCTATGATCCGCCAGAGCCGGAGGGATCTACCCAAGGACAAATCCAATAGATTAGAATTAGAAGTCCTTAGGTATGATTGAAAAAAGGAGAATATGAGAATGGAGAAAGAAGGGGTTGAAGAATTAAAAAGAAAAGTTATGAAAAAGGGTGAAAAGAAATAGCCCTCCAAATGTTCAACCTTAGAGCAGACACCGGGTACAATTCGTATGCTACTGGTTGTTACTAAGGTGACACCGGTATTGAAGACAAAGACGTGCAAAACATACAAAAACACTCAGAAATGCATCAAAATACCAAAAATATTTCAAAACTGTGTTTTATATGTTTTAGATGCAAAATGAGTAAAAACAGATGAAAAACGTACAAAGTTTGCATAATTGGCAGTTTCAGTCCCCCAACTTTCATAAAATTACAAAATTAGTCCCTGGTCATTCTAAATATGGAAAATTATCACCAAAGGTCCTTTTACAATCATAAATTGTCATATTTAGTCATTTGGTGAAAAAAATTGGAAAGTTTTGGAAATTTACAGTTTGGTCCCTGGAGTTTCAGATTTTGGCAGATTTAGTCCCTGGTGGAATATTTTGGATAAAAAAGTAAACATTGGTCCTGGGAATTCATAAGTTGCCAAGCTTAGTCCCTGGGTGAAAGTTTTGGAAAAAGTACAAGTTTAACCCCTCAAGTTTCAAAGATTGGCAAAACAAGTCCTCAGGTATTTTAAAAATGGAATTTAACATATATTACCCATGTACTACTCACAATTGACAATATAAGTCCCTTGAAACTACTTTGGAATGTTGGCACTTTCAACTCCTAATTTTCAGAATGTTACAACTATGGTCTTTGTGATTTTTTTCAAACCAAATGGACCTTTTTAATCCAAAAACAAAACACCAATCCAAATTTATACCACCCCAACCTGATCCAGTCCAAACAACTCCCCAAGGCCCAAACATACAATCCAAAGCCCAATCCCAAACAACCCACTCCCCGTTTTTTATAATAAGCCGGTCAACCCTTGACCTTTGACCCTCCATCCCAAACAATACCCCGTGAACCTTTTCCTTCCCCTAGCCTGCAATCTCTGCCAAACCCACTCACATCCAACACCATCATCACCCCTACCACCCCCTTCCAAACCACAACCTTCCAAACCACATTTAATACCCACAAATCTCTCACAAGCAAACCACAATCAGCCAAAAACCATTTCGCGCCAAAAATAATTTGAAGGGTCAAGATCATTTAAGCCAATCCAACGGCTCAAGAAATTGTGGGAAAGAAAGAGAGTGGTACCAGGGACCTATAAAAGAAGAGAAGAAAAGCAGAAGCAGAATTGTTAGTTTTATTTTTGTTTAGTGTAATATTAGGTCAAAATGTAGTTTAAATTATTGTAAACTTTTTAATTAAGTGTTGTAATCTCTGTCTCAGTACTCAATTTACTCTTTTTAATAAAAGTATTTAGTTCCTTGTTGAAGTTCAGTGTTAGTAATTTTTATAAATTAGATTGAAATATCAATGTTGCTAAAGTAGCTTTCATAAGCTTTAATAAGCTTGATTCTGGTTCACTTAAGCTCAATATAACTCAAAATAGTCATTAGTGGGATGAGTGTTCAACAACAATTGTTTTAGCAAAAAATTTCCACAAGTCAACTATGGTCAAACTTTAAAGAGGTACAAGCTGTTGAGCTTATCCAGAACTTGTTGGGGAGATAATTGGTTACTCTTAGTTACTCTTAATAGACTTTTGCAGGTTTACCTTTTATTTCTCTTTAAGCAAAGCTCTTGTCATCATTGTAAGTCTCATTTCATTTGTTTTTATTTCTTATTTGCTCATTCTCTGTTATCAGTGGTTAATGTTGTTCTCAGTTGTTGAATGCTGTTTATTTATACTCATTTTAGGTTAGTGTAAGGTTTAGACTCAGTTTCGTGGTGTAGTTGTATCATTTGCTTTCTACAATTTCATTAACAGGTTCTTAAGGGGTGTTTGGATCAGTTGGTTCACTCTTGTTCTAGTCATTTATCTAGCAAGCTTTCTGCATACTTAGACCATATTAGGTGTAGTTAGATAAGTTGAGGCATAAAATTTGTAGTTTGTTAGGACAAAAGTCAAAATTAGGCAATTAGTGGAAATCTGTCACAGTAGGGTAATTTTAAGTTCTAAGATCTTAGGATTAGATGTAATCTTGTTATATTCAGCTCAAACAAGCCCTATTTCATCATGATACTACATTTAGATTCTGCTTGGGACCATCAAAGTTCATAATAGTCAAAATAGATTTCATTCTCAAACAATCAAATCTCACATCTGTCAAAGTGGATCACTTTTCTGGATCTTGTGTAGGGTTTAATAGGGATTGGAAATAAGTAAATCTTGTTGATTTGTATTATTTGGTTGCATGTGTTTCTGACTCAACCAGAAATTTGCAATTTGAAACTTGTTTGCTCATCAAGAATTGGCCTCAAAGTGACCTACTTGGTCTGTCAGTTGCCCTGTACCACCCCTAATAAGCTAGCTTCAGAAGACAGCCCTTGGCTTATTTGTAGGCCCCACTGGGTGTTATTTAGCTCTCTAGGAAGTCCTCCTGGCCATCTACTTATTTGTGTATTTAATTTGCAATTTGTGCTTATTCTCATGCTTAATCTTAGCTCATAAGTTGATCCACCAAATTGTGACTCTGTGCTTCAGTGAGTAATAAGCTCACTTTCAGAAGCTCTTGCTGAGCTTATTAGTGAGTTTCCACCTAAGGACCTGAGCTTCTGAAAAGCTCATTGGGGTGGCTTGTTGGTTCAAGCTTATATTTGGGCTTCCCAGCTTATTATATAAGCTCAAATCAAGGCCTGCTAATGCTCTCATGACCTGTTCAGTTTTAAGTTGGGTTTGGATTTGCTTATTCAATCTTATTGGCTTATTCAGCCCTTTTTCTGGTCATTCTAGTTTCATCTAAGTACATTTATCTTAGTTTAATCTTATTCCACTTTTGTTTTCTTCTGTATAACCTATTACAGCTTAAAAGTCCCATAAATAAGCCAAAAGTCCAATGTTGAGCTTATTATCTTGCATAAGGCTTAATTTTAAGTTCCAGGAGAGTTGTTTTCATTAAAGTTTGCTATTTTCAGTATTTTAATAGATTTGTAAAAGAAAAATCCAAAAAAAAACCAAATTTAATTTTTAGTGATAGCTTCTATTTAATATAATTTAGCTTTTTAATTTTTCTTATTAAATTTTTGTCAAGTACTTATCTATTTTTATATTTTTATTAAATTCCTAGTATATTAAAGTAATTGTAGGAATTTTTCCAGATTTTTATCCTTTCATTTAGTATTTATTATAATTAGTTTTAGTTTATTAATAATTAAGTAATATTAGATAATTAATTAAGTTTATTAACTTTTACTTAACAATAGTACTTTTTTATATTTTTCCTAGGTTTTATATATCATAAAATAATTTTAGGAAATTTTTCATAATTTTCACTATTCATTTTCTATTTTTCTTAATTTTAGTTAATTAATAAATATTAGTTAATTAATAATAAATAGAGAAAAAGTAGGAAAAATATAATTTTAGTTTTAAAATTACTTTTATATTATTTTAGAATTTTTAGAATTAAATTTTCATTTTTCTAGCTTAATTTCATAATTAGTGTAATCTAAATATTATTAATTAGTAATTAAATAGTAATTAATTAAATAGTGTAAAAATTATTTTTCTTTTTCTAAAAATTTTCTTTTATCATTAGGATTTTAAAAATGTAATTTTCATGTTCGTAGGTATTTTATTTCTATAAAACCCGCGTTTTATTTCGCACGTTAACGTATATTTAAATCAAACAAACGCGTTTTTAGTCTTAGCCTACGTTTTTAGGTTAATCGGATCATCAGTAAACGTTAATATAGTATTTCTAAGTTATTTTAATTCCTCATTTCGTAGTGTAATTATTCACAACCCCTTTCTGTCCAAATTCACCCGATCACAAACCCGTTTTGATTACAATCCACACCTCGTCGGGACATAACGACCCGGGGAAACCACTGTATTCCGCGGAGCATTGACACTAGGCTGTTTGACCTTGTTGACCATCACCTGGTCAGTTTTGGTTGACCGTTTGGAGCCGATCAAATTTTGGCGCCGCTGCCGGGGAGGTGTGCGTGCTATTTTAAACGGTTTTTCTGATTAGTAATTTTGGAATTCGTTCCATTGTACATTTATCCATCCTTTGTTCATATTTTCTTATTTTCAAAACAAAACCGTTCACGAAAACATTTTAAATCAGTTTTCAACGAACACAAAAAACCCAAAAAGATTTTCTTTGTCATTTGTATAAAATGTTTTCCAAAAACACCAAAAATATCCTTCTTCACCCTCCTACCCTTTTGATTCTTCATTCCTTACCCTCCCAAGCCTTTTGATTCTTTCTGTGTCTCACCCACACCTTCTGGTTTGCCAGTGGTGTGGTAGTTCTTATAATGGTGGTAATTGCCCCGGTTGTGGCATGGTAGAGTCAGGAAACGGGTCTGTCTATAACCAAGATCCCTATTCTTACCATGACACGACTGATTTATTCCATCAGCTACCACACCATGAGACTCAGCAGTTTTACTGTTGTGAGTACTGTGGTGGTTCACACTACAGTTCTGATTGTCAATCGGGAAACACGCTTGTCTATGAGCAGTTTCCTGATAACGATTATGACTCTAGCACATACAACCCACAGCCACATCAGTTTTACTGTTGTGATTACTGTGGAGGTCTACACTTCAGTTCGGATTGTCAAACAAGGAATCCATTTCCTTGTAACAATTACGACTATTCGTTTTCAAACCCACCTCCACAGTACCAAATGAACCAAACAACTCCTCATGACACTGAGCAAGACCTTTTACTAGAGGCTCTTAAGATATTGAAAGAACTTAAGGAGGAGTTGGCTACTACATCGTTTCAAGATTCTCGTGAGAAATCCATGGCAGAATTACTTGCTGAAGAACGAGATGCTAGAAACGAATTGAGCAAGGAAGAATTGCTAGTCTTAGAACAAGCAGCTAAAACACGTGCCATATTTCGCCATGCTGCTCTTCTCGACGATGATGATGATGATGAAGTTACCTTTGATCTTTCTCAATTTTGTAAGGGTTCATCAAATTCATCAGTTGTGATTCCTTCCTCGGAAAATCAGGGAGAAAAGACTATGATAGAATTACTAGCAGAAGAACAAATGAAATTTATAAAACCCATGTCTGCTAGTCCTCCTCAACTCCCTCAGTCTATTGATATCACACCCGAAGTTCACACTCACTCTCTAAACATGGGGGATGAGCATCTTAGCACTGTTCCTAATAAGGAATCGGACGAATTAATAAAGTCTAGTGTTGAGATCCTTGTCCCAATCCCAGGAGAGTCACAGGGAACTTTGGATCATGTGTGTGATATTCCTTCCCCTCTTGAGTGTTCAAATGATCATTTTGAGACTTTCTCAGATTTTAATGATGATTGTACATTTCATGGAGACATTGAGTATATTGAGGCATCACTCCCTCAGTCTGATGTTGATCCTCTTCTTGAGGAGTTCGCTGATGAACTTACTCACATCAATCCACTTTCATTGGAAAGTGATGATGGTCTCCTTGACTTCGAAGCCGATCTGGGAGAAATTGAAAGTCTCCTTTATCATGATCCGTCACTCACTTCTGATCCTAACAGTCCAATAGAGAATATTGATCACCTTGTTCCCGAAACATTCAATACTACTCTCACCAATCCTCTATTTGAATTCGAATCTGAATTCACTTTGATTTTTGATAATCCACTCTTTGATATTCAGAATGAGGATTGTGATGAGTCTATTCCGGAACATGAATTCACAGATTCACATCTTGTGAATAATTCTCTTTATGAGGAGTTCTCCGGTGAACTCACTCATATCATGACTCCTCCGGAGTTTGATAGCCCGGGGGGAGATGCACTCAATCATGAGGATTTGCAAATTCCCACCCTCCCTCCCGGGTTGTTTACGAGCTTAACCTTTGAAATCCAAATTCAGGCTAATGAGCCTGCTCTCAACGAAGAATATCAAATCATGATTTTCATCATGGTTTTCTTCCTTTTCTACACCGATAAGGTGACTTCTTCTCTTCTTCACTCCTTCGGGAATGAAGATACTATATTTGATCCCGGCATTTTTATGTATCATTATCTTGAGCCGGATACTTATCTCATCGGTGTGGAACTTTCACGTGCTTCAAATGTTTGTCCAAACATCTTGAATGAAAGTCCGATTGAGATTATTTCTTCCACATCATGCTTCCCTAAGGACAAATGAATTCGGGGTCGAGTCAAGCTAGCGACTCGGTAATCAAAAATAGTAGCATGCTTATAGGGTTTTCACCCTAAGTGTGGGGGAGTCCCCCATGCTATGGTTACTTATGAAGTGAAAATACAAAATGGTGTTTTCCACGCTTAGCTTGTAATGCTACCCTTTTACGTTTAAAGATTCGGCATAATAGCCGGGACTTTAATATTGAGGACAATATTCATGCTAAGTGTGGGGGGGTATTTCGCTATTCTAGCGAATTTTATCACATTTTACTATATAATACCCCCGTTTTAGCCAAAATTTCAAAAATTTTAAAATTTTTTTTCACTGGTGCTTCAAATTTTTTTGTGGTAATCAGTCCGCCAGGTCTAACCGACAAAGGGATTGGCTAGTCCAGGAGCAAACGGCTCTTGGTAAAGAAATCTCAAATCCGTTTACGGCTTGCAATTTGCCCAAAATTGTATGGTTCATCAACTCCCCATATCCCATAAAGCGAATGAGTTGGCTAGCCCGCAAGATTATGGCTTGTGGTAAAGGCAGTGGAAAATCCATAATTGGTAATCAGCTCACCAAGATGTTGACTAGGTCCATCAAGAGTTGGCTAGTCTAGAAGCAAACGGCTTCTGGTAAAGACTAATCAAATCCATTGACAGCTGGTGGTTTGCTCAAAATCACACGGTTATCAGGTATGCCACAGTTCTTACACCTGGCTACTCCAGAAGTGATGGCTTTTGGTAAAGAGTTTAAAATCCATCAAGTTTTCAAAACAGTTATTGCTAGGGACTAGCAATAGTTTAGTGTGGGGGATTGATGAGTGCTCAAACACTCATCATTTTTGGTCAAATCTGAACTGCAAAACATACAAAAACACTCAAAAATGCATCAAAATACCAAAAATATTTCAAAACTGTGTTTTAGATGTTTTAGATGCAAAATGAGTAAAAACAGATGAAAAACGTACAAAGTTTGCATAATTGACAGTTTCAGTCCCCCAACTTTCATAAAATTACAAAATTAGTCCCTGGTCATTCTAAATATGGAAAATTATCACCAAAGGTCCTTTTACAATCATAAATTGTCATATTTAGTCCTTTGGTGAAAAAAATTGGAAAGTTTTGGAAATTTACAGTTTGGTCCCTGGAGTTTCAGATTTTAGCAGATTTAGTCCCTGGTGGAATATTTTGGATAAAAAAGTAAACATTGGTCCTGGGAATTCATAAGTTGCCAAGCTTAGTCCCTAGGTGAAAGTTTTAGAAAAAGTACAAGTTTAACCCCTCAAGTTTCGAAGATTGGCAAAACAAGTCCTCGGGTATTTTAAAAATGGAATTTAACATATATTACCCCTGTACTACTCACAATTGACAATATAAGTCCCTTGAAACTACTTTGGGAAGTTGGCACTTTCAACTCCTAATTTTCATAATGTTACAACTATGGTCCTTGTGATTTATTTCAAACCAAATGGACCTTTTTAATCCAAAAACAAAACACCAATCCAAATATATACCACCCCAACCTGATCCAGTCCAAACAACTCCCCAAGGCCCAAACATGCAATCCAAAGCCCAATCTCAAACAACCTACTCCCCGTTTTTTATAATAAGCCGGTCAACCCTTGACCTTTGACCCTCCATCCCCAAACAATACCCCGTGAACCTTTTCCCTCCCCTAGCCTGCAATCTCTGCCAAACCCACTCACATCTAACACCATCATCACCCCTACCACCCCCTTCCAAACCACATTTAATACCCACAAATCTCTCACAAGCAAACCACAATCAGCCAAAAACCTTTTCGCGCCAAAAATAATTTGAAGGCTCAAGATCATTTAAGCCAATCCAACGGCTCAAGAAATTGTGGGAAAGAAAGAGAGTGGTACCAGGGACCTATAAAAGAAGAGAAGAAAAGCAGAAGCAGAGTTGTTAGTTTTATTTTTGTTTAGTGTAATATTAGGTCAAAATGTAGTTTAAATTATTGTAAACTTTTTAATTAAGTGTTGTAATCTCTTTCTCAGTACTCAATTTACTCTTTTTAATAAAAGTATTTATTTCCTTGTTGAAGTTCAGTGTTAGTAATTTTTATAAATTAGATTGAAATATCAATGTTGCTAAAGTAGCTTTCATAAGCTTTAATAAGCTTGATTCTGGTTCACTTAAGCTCAATATAACTCAAAATAGTCATTAGTGGGATGAGTGTTCAACAACAATTGTTTTAGCAAAAAATTTCCACAAGTCAACTATGGTCAAACTTTAAAGAGGTACAAGCTGTTGAGCTTATCCAGAACTTGTTGGGGAGATAATTGGTTACTCTTAGTTACTCTTAATAGACTTTTGCAGGTTTACCTTTTATTTCTCTTTAAGCAAAGCTCTTGTCATCATTGTAAGTCTCATTTCATTTGTTTTTATTTCTTATTTGCTCATTCTCTGTTATCAGTGGTTAATGTTGTTCTCAGTTGTTGAATGCTGTTTATTTATACTCATTTTTGGTTAGTGTAAGGTTTAGACTCAGTTTCGTGGTGTAGTTGTATCATTTGCTTTCTACAATTTCATTAACAGGTTCTTAAGGGGTGTTTGGATCAGTTGGTTCACTCTTGTTCTAGTCATTTATCTAGCAAGCTTTCTGCATACTTAGACCATATTAGGTGTAGTTAGATAAGTTGAGGCATAAAATTTGTAGTTTGTTAGGACAAAAGTCAAAATTAGGCAATTAGTGGAAATCTGTCACAGTAGGGTAATTTTAAGTTCTAAGATCTTAGGATTAGATGTAATCTTGTTATATTCAGCTCAAACAAGCCCTATTTCATCATGATACTACATTTAGATTCTGCTTGGGACCATCAAAGTTCATAATAGTCAAAATAGATTTCATTCTCAAACAGTCAAATCTCACATCTGTCAAAGTGGATCACTTTTCTGGATCTTGTGTAGGGTTTAATAGGGATTGGAAATAAGTAAATCTTGTTGATTTGTGTTATTTGGTTGCATGTGTTTCTGACTCAACCAGAAATTTGCAATTTGAAACTTGTTTGCTCATCAAGAATTGGCCTCAAAGTGACCTACTTGGTCTGTCAGTTGCCCTGTACCACCCCCAATAAGCTAGCTTCAGAAGACAACCCTTGGCTTATTTGTAGGCCCCACTGGGTGTTATTTAGCTCTCTAGGAAGTCCTCCTGGCCATCTACTTATTTGTGTATTTAATTTGCAATTTGTGCTTATTCTCATGCTTAATCTTAGCTCATAAGTTGATCCACCAAACTGTGACTCAGTGCTTCAGTGAGTAATAAGCTCACTTTCAGAAGCTCTTGCTGAGCTTATTAGTGAGTTTCCACCTAAGGACCTGAGCTTCTGAAAAGCTCATTGGGGTGGCTTGTTGGTTCAAGCTTATATTTGGGCTTCTCAGCTTATTATATAAGCTCAAATCAAGGCCTGCTAATGCTCTCATGACCTGTTCAGTTTTAAGTTGGGTTTGGATTTGCTTATTCAATCTTATTGGCTTATTCAGCCCTTTTTCTGGTCATTCTAGTTTCATCTAAGTACATTTATCTTAGTTTAATCTTATTCCACTTTTGTTTTCTTCTGTATAGCCTATTACAGCTTAAAAGTCCCATAAATAAGCCAAAAGTCCACTGTTGAGCTTATTATCTTGCATAAGGCTTAATTTTAAGTTCCAGGAGAGTTGTTTTCATTAAAGTTTGCTATTTTCAGTATTTTAATAGATTTGTAAAAGAAAAATCCAAAAAAAAAACCAAATTTAATTTTTAGTGATAGCTTCTATTTAATATAATTTAGCTTTTTAATTTTTCTTATTAAATTTTTGTCAAGTACTTATCTGTTTTTATATTTTTATTAAATTCCTAGTATATTAAAGTAATTGTAGGAATTTTTCAAGATTTTTATCCTTTCATTTAGTATTTATTATAATTAGTATTAGTTTATTAATAATTAAGTAATATTAGATAATTAATTAAGTTTATTAATTTTTACTTAACAACAATACTTTTTTATTTTTTTCCTAGGTTTTATATATCATAAAATAATTTTAGGAAATTTTTCATAATTTTCACTATTCATTTTCTATTTTTCTTAATTTTAGTTAATTAATAAATAGTAGTTAATTAATAATAAATAGAGAAAAAGTAGGAAAAATATATTTTTAGTTTTAAAATTACTTTTATATTATTTTAGAATTTTTAGAATTAAATTTTCATTTTTCTAGCTTAATTTCATAATTAGTGTAATCTAAATATTATTAATTTGTAATTAAAAAGTAATTAATTAAATAGTGTAAAAATTATTTTTCTTTTTCTAAAAATTTTCTTTTATCATTAGGATTTTAAAAATGTAATTTTCATGTTCGTAGGTATTTTATTTCTATAAAACTTGCGTTTTATTTCGCACGTTAACGTATATTTAAATCAAACGAACGCGTTTTTAGTCTTAGCCTACGTTTTTAGGTTAATCGGATCATCAGTAAACGTTAATATAGTATTTCTAAGTTATTTTAATTCCTCATTTCGTAGTGTAATTATTCACAACCCCTTTCTGTCCAAATTCACCCGATCACAAACCCGTTTTGATTACAATCCACACCTCGTCGGGACATAACGACCCGGGGAAACCACTGTATTCCGCGGAGCATTGACTCTAGGCTGTTTGACCTTGTTGACCATCACCTGGTCAGTTTTGGTTGACCGTTTGGAGCCGATCAATTCACTTTTGTGATTCTCAATGATTGAATGGAAATTCCTGCCAGGGTCTACATCAAACAGCCCTGACAGCAGGTCACTTCGGTAATTCTTTATGGGTTACGCTTAGTGTTTGCGGTGGTTTCAAACGGTCTACAGTCGTGGAGTGATCCCCAGCGACTCACCCAGTCATTGAGCTACTTAGTAGGTCTTGTAAGCTCTCTCGAGAGTATCTGACATGGGAACGGCCTTGGTAAGGGTTAGAAGGAGTCTTCACACTATGCTGTTGACGATCTCTAATTCTTATCTGTAAGTACCGGATGTTTTATTGCTAACTGTTTTCATGCAGCTATACATCATCTCCATGGCGAAAGGATTCCACATGCTCATACATGCATCTCGAAGTCAAAGGAAAGTTCTCACAAAGATCAAAGCAAAGAAAGGTTCAAAGAAAGATTCTACGCAATGTGAAAGAATCTACAGAAGTAAAGTGTTGAAGATCTGTGTGAAAGAACAGGAACTAGAAATGCATGTATCACAAAGACTGAAGATGTATGAGCATGTTGGAATGGCGAACAACCATCACAGACGCAGAAGTGACGAAAGGCAGATAACTCCACATCACATAAGAACAAAGAATGATGGAAAATCAGTTATCAAAGATCACAAAGCATGAAGGAACAAAGACTAAAGACTATTCTACAACGACACACAAAGTTAAAGACAAAGAACACGGAAGACCCACTCACGTGGAGCATCATTCGAATGACCACCCCTTAGGGGGAGATTGTTAGCATTAAAAATATGTATTATGAAGTGATGGTCATTCTCATATTGTAACTTTGTGTCATTTGTTAAGATTAGTAATAGTTTAGTCATTGGGCCTTGGACTTGGCAAGCTAATATGTTATGTGCTATGTTTCATAAGCCTAGTTATCCAACCATGTAACCAAGTCCAAGCCTAAGCCCAAGCCCATCAAAGCCTATGTATGGAACTATATAAGGCACCTTACCTCTCATTTGTAAGGTTTGCTTGTGTGTATTTGTGTGTGTTTTCTTTGAATAAAAGCTCTCATATTTCTTATCTCTCTCTCTATTCATACGAATTACATATACTTCATACAAGTCACCATCTTTCCATCTTTCCTTCTTATTGTGCTTATATATTGTATGATAAAGTTGTGTTATTTAAGGTCCTACAAATAGACTCAACTTAAGCTAATGAATCAAAACTAACAAAAACATAAAATGAATATAGAATGAAAAGGGATGGTAGTCCGTATGTTTTTCTCTTTTCTTTTTTTCTATTTTTTTTTCTTGATTTTTTATTTTTTTATTATTATTTTTTTTTTTTATTTTTTTTTTTTTGCATACAGTCTTACTCTACCATCTAAAATATTACATCATAGGGAATGTACATTCCCCTTACACTTGAATTTTTACATACTTTACAATAAACTAATCTAATGACTCGAATTAAGAAAATCAAAACACTTGGAGTACTTTTAAGATTAACGTACATATGGGGGTAATATATGATGTTCTTCCCCATTACTCCATAAAATAAGTACTTTACCCATGAGTCCCAATCGTCCCAAAACAATATGTACAAGGATATGACTCGACTTAGCAACCATGTAATCAATTAGATAATTAACTTAGGGTTTAACAAATAACAATAATGTACTAAAAATGAGTGCATACACGGAAGGCTAAGGCGATTTGGTTGTACATTTAAGTGGGGTATAACAAATTCTTCCTTTAAGTAAGATGCTTAAAGTTAGAAATGAAAAGATAGGCTCGGAGGGGTGTACTAGGGGTTTCGTGTACTAAAAATGAGTACAACGCTAAGGTGTGGGAAAAATTGATTGACTTTACTAGCCAAGTAATATGACTTAAATGGTCAAGTAATTATAATACGGGTTTAACACAAGGGTGATCCTATTATCATGTAGTAAATCCTACTACACGAATGTAGTCTCACTAGCGGTCTCGGGATGCATCACTAACGCAAGTTCTAGAATCTAAATGCTACCGGTACACTCATAAGCACTAATAGTAAATGCTTTTCCTATCAAATCTAAAGGCGAACCTCACATATTTGGGGTGGAAAATTTTTCTGAATGATACGGTTTTGTGCTAGTCATACAATCTCCTATTCATGAGATGCTTGTTATGGCTAAAGTTTCACTCCTAAATGTTGTAAAAAATTTTAAATTTGGCGCTAAAATTGCACTAACAAGTATTTCTCATAGTTTTATTCCACATCTACTATCAAACAAACAAACTCAAGCGAAAGTGTATCTGTAAGTGATGAGGCGAAAAATGAACCGCTTTTAGGGGGTCATTTAAGCACAGAATTGAATTTATTTAATCAAATATTGCCCTAAATTGTTCCTTTTGTGATTTTAGGTACTTTGGGAGAGAAATCTGGAAAAGGAAGCAATTCGGACGTTTTTGGAGCATAAAAGTGAAGAAAACGCCAAAGTCTTAGTTTTCCTTGCTGAGAACAGTAGGTGACGGCGTCAAGAGCAACATCCTAACGGCGTCAAGAGTAAATTGCATGACGGTCCAGTACAAACGTGAAGGCGTCACAAGTAGAGCATCAAGAGTAAAAGACGTGTCGGCCTGGAAGACCATAACACATGACGGCGTCAGATGAAGATTAAGGCAGTCCGACAAGTATTTTGGCGGCGAGATGACGGCGTCACCTATTTGGTCTTGACACCGTCAGCCTCAATTTCCTATATATAGTTTTCTAATTTTCATTCATTAAAGAGAGAGAAGTTTTGGAGAAACCCTAGGGCCGAACCTATTACGAATTTTACAGGTTTTTCAAGGGTTTTCAGCCCTTGAACCCTTTCATGTGTGATTGAGATAAGTATTCTTTTAATTCAATCAATATGTCTATGTGTTGGTTGTCTATATCTTATTCTTGTCTTAATTCCATCATGCTAGGCTAGATCTATCTTGTGTTTGCTTAGATCTAATGAAACCTAGATGTTGATTATGTGTTGATTACTTGTTTATGGTTGTATTGGATGAATGATTTCGATGTTAGGCTTAAGAAAACTGGCAGATCTCCAAATGGTAACATGCTTGAACGTCTTAGGAAACATGAACTGACGTGCACTAGGTTTTATTGGTTGTATTTAATGCATGAGTAAATTCTAATGATCCCATGTTAGGAGCTTCTTAGCCGGCTCGACATAGGAGTGAAGTAGGCACTCATAAGATTGGGGAATTAAGTGCGCCACCCCATGAATGGTATTAAGGAATACAATCCGTCATCCACGCAACTATAACAAGTAATTAACGTGTAAAAGATATCTAGGGAGTAGTGAAATCTAAGTAAACACAATTTCTCCACTTATTGCTCCCAACCTTAGTTAATTTAGTTTATTTTCATTTATAGTATTTTATTTTGATTGCATCTTTAGTATTGGGTTAGTTGACTAGCAACTAATTCCGCTCAAATCCTTCAAACCCGAGATATTTACTTGCTTTCTAAAAAAATATAAAAATACAAAAATAATCATCCATCATCTATAGAACTAGTATTTAGGTTTTCTAATCCTAGCAATACTATTACTAGCTGAACGATCAATCCCCCGGTACTTGTCACTATACTATACTACAACGATCAGGTACACTGCCTGGTGGGGGTTGTAAGCTTCTCAAGATCTCTTGAGAGGTAAAGCCTGGTGCGATTCCCAAGTAACAAGTTTTTGGCGCCGCAGCCCGGGGAATAGTTATTGTCTAGGTTAGAATCTCTTTTTATTAGGTCTACTTGCTAGATTCCTTTCTAATAAGATTTTATTTTTATTTTTAGGTTTTCTTTAGTCTATCTTATTTCTTTGTGTTTTTGTTCGTAACTCTTCACCACCCGACATCATGGACGATGGGAACATGATGAGGCGACCTAAATCGTTCCTTTTGTGATTTTAGGTACTTTGGGAGTGAAATCTGGAAAAGGAAGCAATTCGGACGTTTTTGGAGCATAAAAGTGAAGAAAACGCCAAAGTCTTAATTTTCCATGCTGGGAACAGTAGGTGACGGCGTCAAGAGTAACTTCCTGACGGCGTCAAGAGCAAAATTCCATGACGATCCAGTAAAGAATTGATGACGTCACGAAGTAGGGCATCAAGAGTAAAAGTCTTGACGGCCTGGAAATGAATATCACTTGACGGCGTCAAATGTAGATCAAGGAAGTCCGAGAATAGTTTTGGCGGCGAGGTGACGGCGTCACAAGCTTGGTCTTGACGCCGTCAGACCCCTTTTCCTATATATAGTTTTCTAATTTTCATATTAAAGAGAGAAGTTTTGGAGAAACCCTAAGTACGAACTTGGTGCGAATTTTACAGGTTTTTCAAGGGTTCCAAGCCCTTGATACCTTTCATGTGTAATTGAGATAAGTGTTCTTTTAATTCAATCAATATGTCTATGTGTTGGTTGTCTATATCTTGTTCTTGTCTTAATTCCATCATGCTAGGCTAGATCTATCTTGTGTTTGCTTGGATCTAATGAAACCTAGATGTTAATTATGTGTTGATTACTTGTTTATACTTGTCTTGGATGAATGATTTATATGTTAGGCTTAAGAAAACTGGCAGATCTCCAATTGGTAACATGCTTGAACGTCTTAAGAAACATGAACCGACGCGCACTAGGTCTTTATTGGTTGTATTTAATGCATGAGCCACTGTTTAAAATCCCTATAGTTGTGCTGGGCATGGTGTAGGAGGAGATAAGAGCTCATAGAATTGGGGAGTTAAGTGTGCCACCCCATGAATGGTATTAAGGAATACGATCCATCATCCATGCAATTATAACAAGTAATTAACGTGTAAAAGATATCTAGGGAGTAGTGAAATCTAAGTAAACACATTTTCTCCACTTATTGCTCACAACTTTAGTATAATTTAGTTTATTTTCATTTTTAGTATTTTATTTTGATTGCATCTTTAGTATTGGGTTAGTTGATTAGCAACTAATTCCGCCCAAATCCTTCAAACCCGAGATTTTTAATTGCTTTCTAAAAAATATAAAAACACAAAAATAATCATCCCTCACCTTTAGAACTAGTATTTAGGTTTTCTAATCCTAGCGACACTATTCCTAAGCTGAACGATCAATCCCCCGGTACTTGTCACTATACTATACTACAACGATCAGGTAAAGCCTGGTGCGATTCCCACGTACATCAAGTTTTTGGCGCCGCAGCCCGGGGAATAGTTATTGTCTAGGTTAGAATTTCTTTTTATTAGGTCTACATGTAAATTATGTAGTGGCCCTCACGAGACTCATAACTGCATGGAACTTCCAAAACGTGCTTATAATGAATTCACGTCATCACACATGGGTCAAGGTCCTCGAACTTCTAGCGAGGCCTATGAGGCATGGAAGGATAAACCTAATTTCAAAGGGTACCAAACGCGGAGCGTATCTTTCAATGACTCCTCACCACTCACTTGGTCCGAGCATTTTCCGTCACAAGGCATTCCCAGGCAAAGCTGTGAAGATGCCCTAAAAAAATTCATTCTATCTCAAGAATTACAGCTCTCTACGCTCGAGGCTAAATTTAGACAACAGCAGGCTGATGTGAACAACAAGATTAGTAATCTATTAACTGCTATCAAAGAGCATGTTGTTAATAAGCCCATTCACGTTGATGAGGTTAAATCTGTTACCGTCATGAGTCCACCAACCTCCCCTGTGAAAATAAAAAGTCCTAGCAAGTTATTCAAACATCTATCCCCCAAAGGAAAAGAACCTGTCAACCCCTTAGGACCAATCTATTTCGTAAACACCATCACCACGATATCTGCTTCTACACCCAACCCAACCCAACAACAAACTGACAAATTCAGTCAGACAGCTAAAGATGAGACCTTAAGGGTAGACCATGATTTGGCCAGAAAACCTACCAACTCATCCGAGCAATACCCCGCGCAAGACTCTGGCAAATCGAATGAAGGGAAAGAGAGATCGGAAGAGCATGAGAGAAATCCAACCAATTGGGGTAAGTTTATTATAGAAGAACCCGAGAGAAAAATGGAGGATATTACTAGTGGGAATAATGATAGGACTAAGGAAAGTAATCCTAAAGTTTTCAAGATCTCCTGCACCATTAAGGAAAAGCTCTTAACCGATAGTCAAATAGATCCTAGCTTCCCAGTCAACATAGTCCCCCTTTTCTTATACCACGAAGCCTTCCGAGGACACATTGCGTGCGAGAGAGTGATGAAAAATTTGTCAATCAGTATTGGGGAGCTTGTTTACAATACTGACCTCACCGTGGTCGATGACGTGGACCTTTTCACCAATCAAACATTAACCAACCTTGTTCTTGGAAAACCATTTATCAATGAATCAGGAGTGATGCTTGATGAGAAAGATGGTAGTGCATTATTCACCAATGATATTAAGAAGGTAATCTTTCGTAAGGGTAATGAGGAGGTGTACGAGTATCGTCCTTCCCTTGAAGGGAATCTATATGGGTCAAAGGATGGGGAGTCGAGGAAGATAAGACGGCGTGATCCGAACAATCTTAAGATCCCCTGCATGATCGGCCATAAGTACTTCGATAACATCTACATTAACGTATTCCTGCCAAAGAATTTTATGTCCTTATTCCATTATAACAATATCTGCAGATGGGGAATGATTTACAAGGGAGAGAAAGTGGTAGGTAAGGATCATGAGATTCAGGTGTTTGTAGGAAATATGGCATTTACTATGGAATTTACGATCGTGGACAACATCGAAGACTATGTCGACCCTAGATTATCACAAATTATTTTTGGGGCACCCTTTTGTGAGATTACTAATCTGATAATTGATGATCGGAACGGTATTATGACCTTCGCAGATGGGATTAGGAGGGTTTCATACCAAACGCCCTACAAGAGAAGAGACCTTAAGGAAATCGATTGTGACGGGCTTGATAAGATAAGCTCCCAACTTATTTTGTGCGATGAAGATGTTCGGAGAGGGTGTAAGAACACTTCTGATCTATCATGTGGATTCTTTAAGGATGTTAGTAAGCTTGGTTCTAAGTATCGAAAAGATATCTTCGAGTTCGAAGACCCGAAGTACTTACACTATGAAAGCGATACTAGTTTAGAAGACGACCTAGAGAGTGGAACCAACGATGAGGTCACGTAGTAACCCATGACCTTGAGTCTAGCTACAAGACTCGTAAATAAAGAAAAGCGCTTCTTGGAAGGCAACCCATGTTTTGTGTGATTTTATTTTGTTTGTTTGTTATTTGCTTCCGTATGCATGCTTAATTTTTATTGTTGGTAGATCATGTTTCTAAACTAAATAGTGGAAATACTTTACTTTGTTGTTTTGGCTTAGTCTTAACTCCGCCTAAAAGTATTTTTGCAAAAGATAAGTGTAAGGGGAAACCCCAAATATGTTTTCAAGAAACAAACCGATCATGATTCTCCACAATATTAAATGAACATGTATATTCGTATTTGTTAGAGTCAAATGCTTGTATTGAGTCATAATGAAGTTTTGCAGGATTTTCCAGGAAGTAGGACCAAGTTTTTCCAGAAACTTTCCGGAAACTTAACATAAGAATTTCTGCAGGTCACTTCTGACGGCGTCACGAGATTACTCTTGACGGCGTCAAGTGTAAAAATCTGGAAATTTTACCGGTTTTGTTTTTCTAACGGAGTCTTATGGTTTTCGTGAATGATTAAGTTTTATAATCTCCAGGAAATCTGCAAACTTCATTCCACAAGCATTATATCTTATCTTGTTTTCTAGGATTTAGTAACTTATATAGGATGCCGCCGATTTTACGCGAGGTTGCCTTGTTTGTTTTCTCAGGATTTACAGGTTATGTATGACAAGAAGATGATTTATATTCTGGAAGGGAAGCTTTGATTGTTCATTTTCTTGGAGGAAGATTTAACCTGGTCACCTTATTATCCATACCGAGCGAATCAGGGGAGTATTTGATTTCATTCTTTTTACTTTTTCACTTTTACATTCTTTACTTGAACATTGGGGACAATGTTCATCTTAAGTGTAAGGGGAGGGTAAAATGATGATACCCGCGGGATCCATCACCACATGGGATGATATCACCACTCGTTTCCTTGCTCAATTTTTCCGACCGGGGAGAACTACTAAGCTTAGAAATGACATCTTGATGTTCCAACAACATCAAAATGAATCTCTTTATGAAGCATGGACTCGTTTCAAGGACTTACTCCAAAAAGTCCCTCATCATGGCATAGATCTTTGGCTCCAAGTCCAAATCTTTTATGACCATATCGATCTCTCCACGAGGCGAGCCATTGACCAATCGGCCGGTGGTAAGCTACGTGATCTAAGTGCGGAACAATCATGGGAACTCATAGAAGATCTTGCTCTCTATGACGACGAAAGTTGGAATGATCCCCGTGATTTGAACAAAATGGTCAAGGCAATATCTTTGCCTTCGAACAACTCTAGCACTCCCGACCGTAGGATCATGAAACTTAAGAACCAAGTCAAGTTTCTCATGAAATCTTAAGAAGCTCCTAAGCCTTCAAGCCAAGTGAACAAAATCACTTCTTCATGCGAATTATCTAGTGGTCCCCATGACACTCGTGATTGTGTGGAACTCCCCGGAACAGCTTTTGCGGACTACGCATCCACGCGTACCGACAAAGCGGGAGATAAGTGGTACACTTTCAAGCCCGAGCCAAACCCTTACGGTGATTCATACAACCCCTCTTGGAAAAATCACCCAAACCTTAGGTGGAAACAAAATCAACCCAATTCTTCCAATCCGCCTAGTCGTTACCAACCAAACGGTCCACCCTCCAACCGTACTTTCAACAACAATCCTTCTAACAACTATGGTAGTACCAACAATCTTGAAGGATTGATGTCTAAGTTCATGGAATCTCAAGAAGCTCGCATAGCCAGGTTTGAAACCGAATTCAACCAACAACAAACGGAGATGACCAACAAGATTGACAACTTGTTGAAAGCCCTCAACAACCAAGCGTTAACTACACCTAGGAAGGACACTAGGGACACCAATAACGGAATCCAAATTAAGGACCCCTCATCATCTAAACATGTCCACATTGTCAATGTTGTCACCATTAAGCCAATAGATAAGGAGATAGAAGAAAGTGACAAGGATGAAGTTTGAGTAGAAACCGGAACTAGGAATGAAAGTAGGGGAGTTGAGGTTAATAAGGAAAAGGAGTTAGAGGAAGTAGAAACTATAGAGAAATACTTTGATAAGTTGCCCACCAAGGAAGAACGGGAATACCATAAGGATTTATTCGATGGTCCCGAGAGACCATTTATCCTTGGCACACCCCTTATCAAAATGGGAGACCCCTCTAACATTAACATACCATGCAATATCGGGCACATGCATATATGGAATGCTTACATCGATCCTAGATCTCCTGTTAACATCATGACTAGGACTTATTACAATTGGGTGATGAAGAAGCAACTTGATTTTAGGATGATGCCCAATACGAATCTAATAAGTAATTTTGCAGGAAGAGTGAAGGGATTACATGTGATTATAGGCAATCTCACTTATGAGATTGATTTTATGATAGTGGAAGACACTCGTCCGGTGATAGATGCTTGCCTAAGCCAAATAATATTTGGAAAACCATTTATTGAGGCCACTAGGATGAGTTATGACCCGACTCTAGGGATAGTTAGATTCAAGGAAGAAAATGATGAGGTTGCCTATCAAATGCCCTACAAGATTGAGCAATATCGCCTTCTCTCCAATATAGAAAAGGAACACAAGCAAGCGACTTATTATAGGAATGAGGTGGATAGACGTAGAGGAGTAGAGTATGTGAAGAACAGGATGCTTGGTTTCTACAAAGAATGCTTGCAACTAGGTCCGGAATACAAAACTGGTTTAGAAGACGACCTAGAGAGTGAAACCAATGATGAGGTCACGTAGTAACCCATAACCTAGAGTCTAGCTACAAGACTCGTAAATAAAGAAAAGCGCTTCTTGGGAGGCAACCCATGCTTTGTGTGATTTTAATTTTGTTTGTTTGTTATTTGCTTCCGTATGCATGCTTTATTTTTATTGTTGGTAGATCATGTTTCTCAATTAAATAGTGGAAATACTTTACTTTGTTGTTTTGGCCTAGTCTTAACTCCACCTAAAAGTATTTTTGCAAAAGATAAGTGTAAGGGGAAACCCCAAATATGTTTTTAAGAAACAAACCGATCATGATTCTCCACAATATTAAATGAACATGTATATTCATATTTGTTAGAGTCAAATGCTTGTATTGAGTCATAATGAAGTTTTGCAGGATTTTCCAGGAAGTAAGACCAAGTTTTTCCAGAAATTTTCTGGAAACTTAACATAAGAATTTCTGCAGGTCACTTCTTACGGCGTCACGAGATTACTCTTGACGGCGTCACGTGTAAAAATCTGGAAATTTTACCGGTTTTGTTTTTCTAACGGAGTTTTAAAGTTTTTGTGAATCATTAAGTTTTATAATCTCCAGGAAATCTGCAAACTTCATTCCACAAGCATTATATCTTACTTTATTTTCTAGGATTTAGTAACTTATATAGATTGCCACCGATTTTATGCGAGGTTGCCTTGTTTGTTTTCTCAGGATTTACAGGTTATGTATGACAAGAAGATGATTTATATTCTGGAAGGGAAGCTTTGATTGTTCATTTTCTTGGAGGAAGATTTAACCTGGTCACCTTATTATCCATACCGAGCGAATCAGGGGAGTATTTGATTTCATTCTTTTTACTTTTTCACTTTTACATTCTTTACTTGAACATTGGGGACAATGTTCATCTTAAGTGTAAGGGGAGGGTAAAATGATGATACCTTACATGTACACTTTTGCTTGAGTTTGTTTTGTTTAATGGTAGATGTGTAATAAAACTATGAGAAATACTTGTTAGTGCAATTTTAGCGCCAAATTTAAAATTTTTTACAACATTTAGGAGTGAAACTTTAGCCATAGCAAGCGTCTCATGGATAGGAGATTGTATGACTAGCACATAACCGTACTATTCAGAAAAATTTTCCACCCAAATATGTGAGGTTCGCCTTTAGATTTGATAGGAAAAGCATTTACTATTAGTGCTTATGAGTGTACCGGTAGCAGTTAGATTCTAGAACTTGCGTTAGTAATGCATCCCGAGACCGCTAGTGAGACTACATTCGTGTAGTAGGATTTACTACATGATAAGAGGCATTAGGATCACCCTTTTGTTAAACCCGTATCATAATTACTTGACCATTTAAGTCATATTACTTGGCTAGTTAAGTCAACTAATTTCTCCCACACCCTTAGCGTTGTACTCATTTTTAGTACACGAAACCCCTAGTACACCCCTCCGAGCCTATCTTTTCGTTTCTAACTTTAAGCATTTTACTTAAAGGAAGAATTTGTTACACCCCACTTAAATGTACACCCAAATCGCCTTAGCCTTCCGTGTATGCACTCATCTTTAGTGCATTATTGTTATTTGTTAAACCCTAAGTTAACTTTCTAATTGATTACATGGTTGCTAAGTCGAGTCATATCCTTGTACATATTGTTTTGGGACGATTGGGACTCATGGGTAAAGTACTTATTTTATGGAGTAATGGGGAAGAACATCATTTATTACCCCCATATGTGCGTTAATCTTAAAAGTGCTCCAAGTGTTTTGATTTTCTTAATTCGAGTCATTAGATTAGTTATTGTAAAGTATGTAAAGATTCAAGTGTAAGGGAAATGTTCATTCCCTATGATGTATTACTATGTTCATTTCATGTTTTTGTTATTTTTCATTTATTAGCTTAAGTCGAGTCTAGTCTTGGCTTAGTAACGCCATATTATACATGTAATTAATCAAGATTGTTAACTCGCCACCAGTAAAAACTTCCTTTATCCAACAAAACCGTGTATTTCATATCCCTACACCTAACGTTACAACCCTTTAAAATACCTCTTTGATAGTTTATCCTAGGTGCTTATGCCATGTGGTGGAGGTTTGATCCTTTCCCAAGCCTATGGTAATCTATTTTGCTATGACAGGTAGTGAGAGATATTTTCCGTTTCCATATTGTAATTTACACTTTATTACACCTGAGAGATGTGAGTATCTAAACACTAATTGTAAGGTGCTAGTGTATGACCTCCGTGCTTGTCTATTGGTCTTTAGTGGAATGATTATTTGTTGTAATTTCTTTTATATTAGTGTTAAATGACCCCTAACTTGTATTTTGAGTAGAATAAAAGCGCATCTGCTTGAGGACAAGCAAATCTCAAGTGTAAGGGTATATGATGAGGCAAAAAATGAACCACTTTTAGGGGGTCATTTAAGCCCAGAATTGAATTTATTTGATCAAATATTTCCCTAAATCGTTCCTTCTGTGATTTTAGGTACTTTGGGAGAGAAATCTGGAAAAGGAAGCAATTCGGACTTTTTTGGAGCATAAAAGTGAAGAAAACGCCAAAGTCTTAATTTTCCTTGATGAGAACAGTAGGTGACGGCGTCAAGAGCAACATCCTGACGGCGTCAAGAGTAAATTGCATGACGGTCCAGTACAAACGTGAAGGCGTCACAAGTAGAGCGTCAAGAGTAAAAGACGTGACGGCCTGGAAGACCATAACACATGACGGCGTCAGATGAAGATTAAGGCAGTCCGAGAAGTATTTTGGCGGCGAGATGACGGAGTCACCTATTTGATCTTGACGCCGTCAGCCTCAATTTCCTATATATAGTTTTCTAATTTTCATTCATTAAAGAGAGAGAAGTTTTGGAGAAACCCTAGGGCCGAACCTATTACGAATTTTACAGGTTTTTCAAGGGTTTTCAGCCCTTGAACCCTTTCATGTGTAATTGAGATAAGTATTCTTTTAATTCAATCAATATGTCTATGTGTTGGTTGTCTATATCTTGTTCTTGTCTTAATTCCATCATGCTAGGCTAGATCTATCTTGTGTTTGCTTAGATCTAATGAAACCTAGATGTTGATTATGTGTTGATTACTTGTTTATGGTTGTATTGGATGAATGATTTCGATGTTAGGCTTAAGAAAACTGGCAGATCTCCAAATGGTAACATGCTTGAACGTCTTAGGAAACATGAACTGACGTGCACTAGGTTTTATTGGTTGTATTTAATGCATGAGTAAATTCTAATGATCCCATGTTAGGAGCTTCTTAGCCGGCTCGACATAGGAGTGAAGTAGGCACTCATAGGATTGGGGAATTAAGTGCGCCACCCCATGAATGGTATTAAGGAATACAATCCGTCATCCACGCAACAATAACAAGTAATTAACGCGTAAAAGATATCTAGGGAGTAGTGAAATCTAAGTAAACACAATTTCTCCACTTATTGCTCACAACCTTAGTTAATTTAGTTTATTTTCATTTCTAGTATTTTATTTTGATTGCATCTTTAGTATTGGGTTAGTTGACTAGCAACTAATTCCGCCCAAATCCTTCAAACCCGAGATATTTACTTGCTTTCTAAAAAATATAAAAATGCAAAAATAATAATCCATCATCTATAGAACTAGTATTTAGGTTTTCTAATCCTAGCGACACTATTCCTAGCTGAACGATCAATCCCCCAGTACTTGTCACTATACTATACTACAATGATCAGGTACACTGCCTGGTGGGGGTTGTAAGCTTCTCAAGATCCTTTGAGAGGTAAAGCCTGGTGCGATTCCCACGTATCAGTAAGGTATCATCATTTTACCCTCCCCTTACACTTAGGATGAACATTGTCCCCAATGTTCAAGTAAAGAATGTAAAAGTGAAATAAGTAAAAAGAATGAAATCAAATACTCCCCTGATTCGCTCGGTATGGATAATAAGGTGGCCAGGTTAGATCTTCCTCCAAGAAAATGAACAATCAAAGCTTCCCTTCCAGAATATAAATCATCTTCTTGTCATACATAACCTGTAAAACCTGAGAAAACAGACAAGGCAACCTCGCGTAAAATCGGCAGCAATCTATATATGCTAACAAATCCTAAAAAATAAATAATATATAATGTTTGTGGAATGATGTTTGCGGATTTCCTGGAGATTATAAAACTAAAGATTAAACAAAAACTTTAAGACTCCGTTAGAAAAATAAAACTGGTAAAATTTCCAGAATTTTACACGTGACGCCGTCAAGAGTAAACTCGTGACGCCGTCAGAAGTGACCTGCAAAAATTCTTATGTTAAGTTTCCGGAAAATTTCTGGAAAAACTTCGTCCTACTTCCTAGAAAATCCTGCAAAACATCATTATGACTCGATATAAGCATTTGACTCTAACAAATACGAATATACATGTTCGCTTAATATTGTGGAGAATCATGATCGGTTTTTGTTTCTTAAAAACATATTTGGGGTTCCCCCTTACACTTATCTTTTGCGAAATACCTTTGGATGAAGTTAAGACTAAGCCAAAGAACAAAGTAAAGTATTTTCATCATTTTAGTTTTGAAACATGATCTACCAACAATAAAAATAAAGCATGCATACGGAAACAAATAACAAACAAAAAAAAAATAAAAATCACACAAAACATGGGTTGCCTCCCAAGAAGCGCTTTTCTTTATTTACGAGTCTTGTAGCCAGACTCAAGGTCATGGGTTACGTTTTCCTTTCCCACTTTTGTGCCGACTCAAAACATCTAACCCAATTCTCATCACACTTGTATTCCGGGCCTAGATTCATGCAACACGAATAGTATGTTCGCCTCTTCTCATAATAGGCATCATCATCAATTCCATCTTCCTTAACCTCATAGGGTCGAATCTCATCAATTTGTAGATTCTTGATGCCTTTTAATTCTTCCTTCATGTGAGGCATCATAAAAGTAATCTTTTCTATCCCATCAGTAAACTGAACTATCCCCTTCTCATGATCATAATACATCTTAGTCTTCTCAACAAAAGGTCGTCCTAGAACCATCTCTCCTAGGTGTGGATCTATAATGCCTCTAACATCTTCTAGGATTACAAAGTCGCATTGATAAGTAAAATTTCCTATAAAGATGTGTACCCCTTTAACTCTCCTGACGAAATAACATAGCCTATTAGAGTTGTAAGGGTCTTTTCTAGGGCTTAACCTTTCGTTCATTATCCAGTTGTAATAGAGCCTAGACATAATATTCATGGGTGCTTTTAAGTCAATGTATGCATGCTCTCAAGACATGTACCCAATCATGCAAGGAATTTTTATGTTCCTGAAATTATGCCTCCTAATCCATGGTGTCTTTTTATATTTGGAGGGGCAGGGGTGTTGTAAAAGGAACCTATGGCAACTCAATTCATCCGGGGTTGGAGCGAAGTCCGTAAACTCAATTTTCATTTGGAGAGGCTTAATGACTTCCTTAAATGTGTTAACTTCTCTCTTTCTTCTTTTATGCGCTATAAGCCTCTTGCTAACTTCTAAACGGCGACTCTCAAAATCCATAAAGACCAAACTAGTACAAACAAAAACACGAAGAAATAAGATAAACTAAAGAGAACCTAAAAATAAAAATAAAATCTTACTAGAAAGGAATCTAGCAAGTAGACCTAATAAAAAGAAATTCTAACCTAGACAATAACTATTCCCCGGGCTGCGGTGCCAAAAACTTGATGCGTAGGGATTGCACCAGGCTTTACCTCTCGAGGGATCTCGAGAAGCTTACAAACCCCACCAGGCAGTGTACCTGATCTGTTAGCATTAAAAATATGTATTATGAAGTGATGGTCATTCTCATATTGTAACTTTGTGTCGTTTGTTAAGATTAGTAATAGTTTAGTCATTAGGCCTTGGACTTGGCAAGCTAATATGTTATTTGCTATGTTTCATAAGCCTTGTTACCCACCATGTAACCAAGTCCAAGCCCAAGTCCATTAAAAAGCCCATGAGGCCTTTCTCTCTAACTAAAAAAGGCACCTTACCTCTCATTTGTAAGGTGTGCTTGTGTGTGTATTGTGTGTGTTTTTAATAAAAGTTCTCTTCATCTTATTACTCTTTTTCATATAATCTAACGCCACACATATCTCATCAAGTCACCATCTTTCCTTCTTCTAGTACAAGTTTTGGTGTTAAAGTTGATATATCTAAGGTCCTACAAGTGGTATCATTCGCCTAACAATGATTTAGGAGTGTGTGGTAATCGTATTTTTCAAGTTTTTTCTTAAAAAGTTGCATTTTTTCTTGTAAAAGTGCACTTTTTCTTTAAAAAGTCTTGATCTTTAAGTGTTTTAGTGTTAAAGTTGTTGTTTTTCTTGAAGCTTTAGTGATTCTAAGTGTTTTGGGAAAGATTTGATCAAAAGAATCAAGTGGAAAAAGTGTTTTTGGTTGAAAAAATCGGATTTTTTGGCTGTTTGGGACATCTTACGAGTAAGATTTTGAGTATAGTACATGTTACAGCTGTCTACAGTACTTTCTACGCGTAAGTTGAGGTCAAAACCCTTTTTCTACGCATAAGCTTGGTCAAAACCCTCTTCTTACGCATAAGCTCACTTTCCTACGCATAAGTTGAAGTCTACGCATAAGATTCTACGCCTAAGATTGGAGTTTACGCAGAAGATCTTACGCATAAGTTCTTACGCATAAGATTTACGCAGAAGTTCCTACGCATAAGTTGTTACTCAGTACTTCCCTGACTTGGATAAGTTTGTGGAATACTTCGACACGGGATATCTTTCAAGCTTGGACAAGTTTGAGAGATTTGTTTGGTTTTTAACCTTACGCATAAACATTTCTTACGCATAAGTTACAGCTTACGCGTAAAGTTCAAGTTTACGCATAAACTTAGTGTTTACGCATAACCTTACACTTTACGCATAACCTTAACCTTACGCATAAGATTCCAAGTTACGCGTAAGATTCTAAGTTAAGCGTAAGAATCACTGTTTACGCATAAGTTCAGGGTTTATGCATAAGAATTTGACTTTTTGACAACCAAACTTCAAACGGCCATAACTTTTGAACCGTAACTCCGTTTTCGACGAATCAGCTGTCAAAACGACCGTGAGACAGAGGAGAACGACACGCTAAATGGATTTATCGATTTAGGCGAAGTTTCGAGGCCTAAAAACGCTCCGGAAATAAGTTATTGAGGTTTTAAGGTTTCAGATCAAATTTTTCACCATAAAAACTTGCATCAACTTATTCTAAACACTACTCCTACTTCGTTGGAACGATCCAAGAATCAACTTTATCCATCTACACTTCATCTATGGCAACTCAGCAAGACATTCATGCAGCCGGTGCGGAAAACCGACCTCCAATGCTTGAAAAAGGTGGATATCTCCCATGGACAAGCCGCATGCTTCGTTAGATCAAAACAAAGCCTGATGGTAAATTAATGATCAACTCCATTACAAATGGTCCATTCAAGCCAAGACACGTTCAAATTGAAGGTAATCCAAATACAACACCTCCTACTCAACCATTCGTGCGTGAACAAACAGAAGCAGATTACACAGAGGAAGACAAGAAGCAGATCGCCGCTGATGATATGGCAATGCATTTAATCCAACTTGGATTACCACGGGAGATCTTTGCTGCAGTCGATAGTTGTGAAACTGCTTATGCTATGTGGGAACGTGTTAGAAGGATATGTCATGGAACAGAGATTGGACAACAAGATGTTGAGAACAAACTTCTTACTGAATGGGAGAACTTTACATCCACTAAAGGTGAACAGATTTAATCTTACTACACAAGGTTTTGCACTTTGATGAATGAGTTAATCAGAAACAAGTTGACACCTCGAACAATTGCAACAAACATCAAATTCATCAATAACCTTCCAGAAGAATGGGGTCGTTATGTTACAATTGTGAATCAAACAAAGGATTTACATAAGGTAAATTATGATCAACTTTATGATTTTCTGAAACAAAACCAAGCTGAGGCTAATGAAGTAAGGAAAGAAAGATTGGCAAAGAATCATGATCCTCTTGCATTAATTGCTACTACACCAACACCGCTACCAGTGAACACACAACAACCATCATCATCTTCCACTCACAACTACATGCAACCATCATACATTCAACAACCAACACCGGTCTACCAACAACAGTTCTACCCACAGCAACAACAACATCTTATTCCACAACAGCAATACCAACAATTCCAAGAACCAGAATTCACTGAAAATGATGAAGCTACTGCAGCATTGACCCAAGCGTTTGCTTTTCTGTCAAAGGCATTCCAAGGACGTTATTCTACACCAACAAACAACAACCAAAGGATTTCATCGAACACTCGCAACAAGCAGATTGCTCAGCCGAGTTTCAATATGGGCAACGGAGGCCAAATGGTTGGAGTTTATGGGAATCAGCAAGGATATGCTACTGGAATTAACATGGGGAATCAGAATATGCTGAATGCAGGGAATCAGAATGCAGCAAATCAGTATGGTCAGTATGCAGGGAATCAGTTGGGTCAGTTTGTTGGAAATCAGAGGGGTCAGAATGTTGGTAATCAGGCAATGGGTAATCAGAATAGAAATGTTGCAGCTCCAGTAGTTGGGAATTTAGGAAATGTGAATCAGGGTAATCCGGTAAAGTGTTTCAACTGTCAGGCTGTAGGTCATATGGCAAGGAACTGTCCTACTAAGCCGAACAAGAAAGACACAGCGTACTTGCAGAAAGCATTACTGTTGGCACAAAAGAATGAGGCAGGGTTTCAGTTGAACGCAGAGGAGAATAATTTTATGGCTCTTATGGATGACATGGAAGATAGAGAGGATATCGATGCGAACTGCATATTCATGGCGAATCTTCAGGAAGCAAAGTATGACACGGATTCTGACACACTTCCTGTTTATGACACCAATGCACCATCTGAGGTACCAAATTTCAACACATGTCACAATAATGATATATTTGATATGTCTCCTCATGAGTAATAGCATTCTGAAAAGCTAGCACCCACTTATGATACATACCTGGACACGCCAAGTAGTAGCAATACTCCTTCAGCAACTCCAGATGTGCATCATAATGGAGGCTTCGTTTCACAGCATGCTGAGAATGATGAGGAAACACGTACTTTGTTTGAATCATTATTGAATAATTGTCGTATTGAAATTGAAAATGTGAAAAATGTCAATCGCGATGTTAAGGCCGCGAATGTTAAATTGACCGTTGAGCTTGAGAGTTACAAAGAAAACGTTAAAGCTTTTGAATTTCATAACAAAAGATTGTCTGAATTAGAAACTGGTTATCAAAATTCCGTTTCAAGGGAAAAACAATTGCAACTCAAGTTTGATACACTTGATGTTAATTCTTTCAAAAAGATAAAAGCTTTAAACGCGGAAATTTCTGATTTACAAAACCAACTTTCTAAACAAAAGTCAGCTTATACCAATCTTGAAAAAGAAAGGGACGAGCTGAAAAAGGACTTTGCAAAGAAAGAAGACAAACTTTTGGCCGAAATCGTAGAGTCAGAACACATGATTGCTCATTTAGAAGAATTAGTGGTTAAGTCGGGTCAGTCAAGTCAAACAATGAAAATGATTTCAAATCAAACTAATCCGGTTTACCATACGAAACATAAAGTGGCTCTCGGTAACAACACCCCCAGTAATCTCAAGAAAGCTCAGCAAGAACAGAATGTTTTGTATAATGGTAATGTGATTTACACCAAACATGATCCTCCCGTCGTTCGGGATTCTGTGCAAACGACAGAACATGTCGAAAAGAGCATAAATAAAATGAAACAAAAGAAATTGAAACCCATTGATTACAACAAATTGAACAAACTTTCGGGAATTACTTTTGTTCCACAAAAAGAACCATCTGTGTTTTCCATAAAATGACCATTTTCAAAAATGTTTTCTAAGAAAGTAATTGCTTCCAAATCTCTTTCAAAAATGGAACAAATGTCTTCTAACAACACTTTTAATACAAGTGAGGCTAGAGAAATTTTGGATGATGTTAAAAAGTGAATTCAAGAACTTCAAAATATTGTTGCTTCTAAAACTGCAATCAATATTAACAACTGGCATTCCAGTTTTCATATTGAGCAGAAAAAAGTTTTTGAAAACGAAATTACTATCCCACTGAATAACATCAGTGCGAGGGTAATCCATTTTGAACAAGCTTTCTTAAAAGAAACGGCCGACTTTGTCAAGGACCATAAATCCCTGGTAAACGAAGCTAATGATACTTGTGAAAACATAGATGTTTTGGAAAACTTGAATGATTCTCTCTTCGAAGCTGTTATGACCACTGACATTATGTCCATCATTTTACAAACATATTCTGTTCAAGACGATGAAAGACTGAGAGCTGAGACCTCCGCAATTGTTTCAAAATATGAAAATGCTCTTATAAAGCTTGAAAAAGAAAATGTGTCATATTTTAAACAACTTGATCGAAAAAAGGAAGAATGCAAGTATGACAAATTGTCGTATGAGCGTGCCTTAAAGAATATGAAAGAGCAAAATGATCTTTTGAGGGCTCAGCTTGAAAGTCAAAAAGGAAAGGGTGAGGAAACTAAGTTTGCAAAACCATTGACTTCGGAGAAACCAAATGTTTCAAACACGGTTCAAAAACCAAAAATGTCAATTTCACGGTTTGCTCTAAAAGTCGATGAGAAAAAGGATTTGAAAAAACCAGTCACTCCAACACCTTTGCCCAAGAAAAGTGAAAATGAAAAGATTGCTGATAAAGGAAAAGCGGTTGTCGAAACACCAAAAGTGATAGCACCTGGCCTTTTTAGGATTAGTCCCACTAGTGCGTCTGCCTCAACATCTAAGACAAATGACAAGTGCATAAAGGCTAATTCTAAAGAATCTTGGGATGCTAAAAAGGACAACAATATAAATCCTAATGTGTGTGCCTTACCTTCTACAGGATTAGAATGCACCTCTAGGAGCAGCAGACTAAAGCCTAGGAGCAATACAAGGAACAATAGAGTCTCGCCTGTTTCTACGAGTAGTAGCAAGAATAAAGTTGAAGAAGTAGAAGAACACCCTAGGAATTTATCGCTTTGTAATAAGAAACATGATTCATCTGAATGTAATGTCGAAAGTACTGGTTCTAATGCATGTAATGACTCTGTTTGTTTAATATGCAAGAAATGTTTAATTAATGATGTTCATGATGAATGTGTTTCTAAGAATGTGAATGTTACGCCTAAACAGAAGTATGTTCCAAAGGGAACTAGTGCCAGATCTAGATCTATAGAAAGATTAGTAGGTCTACCACTAGTAGTCGAATGCCTAGGAACTACCTTAAGTTTTGTATGTGGAAACCTACGGGTAGAGAATTCATTCTTCAGGATGGCAAATTGAAAGTTGTTCAAAATGGACAAGTAGATACCTTCTATGAATGTGATTCAGATTTTACCCCTAACCAAATGGAACCAAATTCAAAACGGTTTCCAAATACAAACTCTTCTGTTCTTGGCAGGTTATCGAAATATGTCTTTGGATCGTCGACTCGGGTTGCTCCAAGCACATGACCGGGAATTTAAAGCTGCTGATCAATTTCGTCTGGAAATTCATGGGAACTGTACGCTTTGGAAATGATCATGTAGCAGCTATTCAGGGTTATGGAGATCTTCAGTTTGGGAATTTTTTAATCACTCGAGTTTACTACGTCGAAGGGTTGGGACACAATTTGTTTTCAGTCGGGCAGTTTTGTGATGCAGATTTAGAAGTTGCATTCAGGAGAAACACGGTTTTTATAAGAAATTTGGTTGGTGATGATCTTTTAACTGGTAATCGTGGTACAAACTTGTATGCTATCGACATCAACCAAATGGCTTCTACATCACCAATTTGTCTTATGACAAGGGCAACCGAAACTAAGTCCTGGCTGTGGCATAGACGTTTATCCCATCTCAATTTCGACACCATCAACAAGTTAGCCAAAGACAACATCGTCACCGGACTTCCTAAGTTCAAATACACCAAGGAACACCTTTGTCCATCATGCGAACAAGGAAAAAGTAAAAGAGCATCATATAAACCCAAAACCGTACCTAGTTCGGAAGCAAGGTTACATATGTTGCACATGGACTTATGTGGCCAAATGAGAGTTGAAAGCATTAATGGGAAGAAGTATATTCTCGTTATTGTTGATGATTATTCAAGATATACTTGGGTAAAGTTTTTGAGATCAAAAGACGAAGCACCAGGCATCATCATCACCTTTTTGAAGCGTATTCAAGTTCTACTTCAAGCTCCAGTAAGGATTGTAAGAACAGATAATGGCACAGAATTCACTAATCAGGAGTTAAGAACCTACTTTGAAGATGTGGGAATCACGCACCAAACATCAGTTGTTAGAACTCCACAGCAGAATGGGGTAGTTGAAAGAAGAAATCGAACTCTTGTGGAAGCTGCTCGCACAATGCTGATTTTTTCCAGTGCACCACTATTCTTATGGGCTGATGCTGTAGCCACTGCTTGTTTTACTCAAAACCGATCCCTAGTCCATCCGAGATTCAATAAAACCCCATATGAGCTAGTGAACAACCGTAAACCTGATATCTCCTACCTTCACGTATTTGGCGCTTTGTGCTATCCGACGAATGACAAAGAAGATTTAGGGAAGTTAAAAGCTAAGGGTGATATTGGAATCTTCATTGGATATTCAGAAAACTTGAGGGCATTCAGAGTGTATAATAGAAGAACGAAAAGGATAATGGAGACGATGAATGTGAAGTTTGACGAGATTTCGCAAATGGCTTCTAAGAGATACGCTCTAGAACCCGCGCTTAATCCGATGGCTTCTAATCAAAACGGATTAGGACCCGCACCAAACCAGCAGACTTCTGGACACTTCAGTTCAGGACTCGTACCTCAAGGAGCTCAGTCAACAAACACGGATAAACCTTCAGAACAAGAACTGGAAAATTTCTTTGAGGTAATGTTTGATGAATACTATGGTGGAACTTCGACAAATGCATCTCAACAACATTTCGCTGCACCCGCTCAAAATCATCAACCACAACCACCACCACAAGATGCATCTACAACAATCGAAGCTGAAGCACCAACTACATCAACATCATCTACATCTACTCAAGCAACTCCAGTAATTGAAACTGATCTACCAAGAGTTGATGAGCAAAACCAAAATACAGATTTTCAAGAAGAACCTACAAATAATTCAAACGATGTTGCGTTAGAAGAAGAAGAAGTATTTGAAAACCCATTTGCAACAGGCTCTGCTGAATCTTCTTCAAGGTTACAAGAACCATCTAACACACATTCGTTACACCCAAGGTACCCTTCTACGTTTCAATGGACAAAAGACCATCCAATAGAACATGTTATTGGTGAACCTTCAAAGCCAGTTCAGACAAGGAGACAACTTGCCACTGATCTCGAATTGTGCATTTACATTTGCTCAATCAGCCTCAAAGAACCAAAGAACATTCGAGAAGCAATGGCAGAAAACCCTTGGATTGAAGCGATGCAGGAGGAATTTCTTCAATACCTGTTACATGATAGTTGGGAACTTGTTGAACGACCACTTGATAAACGTGTTCTTGATCTCAAGTGGTTGTGGAAGAACAAACTGGATGAGGAAATGACTGTAATTCGCAACAAAGCTCGTCTCGTGGCTAAAGGTTATCCACAAGAAGAAGGGATAGATTTCGAAGAATCATTCGCGCCTGTAGCTAGACTTGAAGCAGTCCGGATTTTCTTAGCCTATGCAGCTCACAAAAACATCACAGTCTATCAGATGGACATTAAGACAGCTTTCTTGAATGGAACTCTGAAAGAAGAAGTGTATGTGAGTCAGCCAGAGGGATTCATCGACAAAGATCATCCAGACTACGTCTACAAGCTTAAGAAAGCCATTTATGGTTTAAAACAAGCTCCAAGAGCGTGGTATGATGAACTATCATCTTTCTTGCTCAAAAACAATTTCACAAAAGGAACGGTTGATGACACCTTGTTTATCAAAAAATTCAAATATGACATTTTGATCGTTCAAATTTACGTGGACGACATAATTTTTGGATCAACCAATCCTAACCATTCAAAACATTTTGAAAATCTCATGAAAAGCAAATTTGAAATGTCCATGATGGGGGAACTAAAATTCTTTCTTGGTTTACAAATACATCAATCCCCTCGTGGTATTTTTATCAATCAAGCTAAATATACAATAGAGATTTTGAAAAAACATGGAATGGAAAATTGTGATTCTGTTGGTACTCCAATGGTCACTTCACCAAAAATAGGTGCTGATTTGTTTGGGAAACCTATCGATCCGAAGAAATATCGGAGCATGATCGGTTCTCTCATGTACCTAACTGCTAGCCAACCCGATATCCAATTTGCTGTTTGTTTGTTAGCACGGTTTCAGGCAAAGCCTACCGAACTTTACCTCAAAGAGGTTAAAAGGATCTTTCGGTACCTGCGAAGCACCATTAACATGGGACTTTGGTATCCGAAGGATTCGGGGTTTAATCTAACAGCATTTTCAGATGCAGACCATGCTGGTGATCAAGTTACAGCAAAGAGTACATCAGGCGGAGCAAAATTTTTGGGTGAAAAGCTAGTAAGCTGGTCGTCAAAGAAACAGGATTGTACTGCACTATCAACCGCCGAAGCCGAGTATGTGTCTCTATCTGCGTGTTGTGCCCAAGTTCTTTGGATGTGGACACAGCTCACAGATTATGGCTTTACTTTTGACAGAATACCTATGTATTGTGACTCAAAAAGTGCCATAGCCATCTCGTGCAATCCCGTACATCACTCTAAGACGAAGCATATCAAAGTCCGCTACCATTTCATCAAAGAACACGTGGAAGAGGGTACTGTTGAATTATTTTTCGTTAAGACTGATTACCAACTCGCCGATCTATTTACTAAAGCCCTTCCAAAAGAACGGTTTGACTATTTAGTTCGACGAATTGGCATGCGAAGCCTAACTCCTGAGGAGCTAGAACGTCTTCTCGAATCTTCTTGAAAAATGTTTTCAAAATCGCTTCGCTGTAAATATTTTTGAAAAACAAAATACAAAATTTGAAAAACCAACAAAAACAAAATACAAAAATATAAAATTTTCAAAACATACAAAAACAATATAAAATCCAAAAATATTCTTCTCACGACATGTCTCTCGTATAAATGAATATTCTGTACGTTTCTAGAAATGTCATTCAACAATGATACGGATATGTACAGATGCTTGAGCGGGAGTTCTATTTAAATGTTTTTCTAAAACATGTCGTCTCTCAAAATTTTCTTCACTATGGCTTTCGTATACTTCAGTACGAAACCCGGGCTTGAATGATGACTTCTGATTATTTCAAATCAAGGACTCGTATTTTCAAGGACGAAATCTTTTTCAAAAAGTTCGAGTCTAAACAAACGAAAAAGAATTCAACAAAAACTCGTTTTCAAAATAGTAATCTTGAGCACTTTTTCAAGATTCATCAAAAGATTTTTCAAAATCTTTCAAATGAATGGTCAAGATAACTCCCTCAAAACCCTTAATTGATTTTAAAATGTGCTATCATTAAGGGGGAGTACAAACACAAAAATGTTCCAAATTCATGCAAAATCTGTCTTTCTCTCCAAAAGCTTTTTCTTAATCAGTTGATATCAAAAATATCACGTTATGCTATTTTTGAGGGGGAGAAGACATGATTAAAATGTGATCAAAGATGTTTAAATATTGTGGCTGAATCTCAAAAGAGCTCGACTCAGTAAGTACCAATGAATTGACGAAGCTTAAATGTTAGTAATCGAAAAGACTTCTCCTGGACGGGTAATAATTTCAAGCTAGTCTAACTAGTGATGTAAGCGTGTCTCGAATAGGACTTGTCTGAGTAGAATGTACCATATCGAGAGACTTTCTTTGGACTTGACCAGGACGGGTAATAACTTCAAGCTAGTCTAACTAGTGATGTAAGCGTGTCTCGAATCGGTCATGTTCTCTGAAAGTGGATCAATTCAAAAGTGCAAACTCCTCTCGCATGTGCAAATTTCTTAAATATTCATGAGCACATGTGAAGGGGGAGTCCTTCAAAATTGCAAAACTCTCGAAGTGGTAACAACAATGTGTTTTACAATCATAAACACTTTGAGAGATTTTCAATAAACGGTTTCATGGCAATGATAGGATAGTCATGGAGTTATAAGGTGACTAAGGTTAGGAAAAACCGTCCTATGATCCGCCAGAGCCGGAGGGATCTACCCAAGGACAAATCCAATAGATTAGAATTAGAAGTCCTTAGGTATGATTGAAAAAAGGAGAAAATGAGAAAGGAGAAAGAAGGGGTTGAAGAATTAAAAAGAAAAGTTATGAAAAAGGGTGAAAAGAAATAGCCCTTCAAATGTTCAACCTTAGTGACGCACTGCACTAAACCTTCTTAACCACTCAAGTTCTCTTAAAAGAGCTTGTTTCATTCTCACGGGGAACCGGTGTAATCTATCGATCTGTCTCTTAGAGATGGTTGATATTGAAGCAGGAGACCTCTCCCTAATCTCCGCATAGGAAACCAAATGTGCACTTATCGAGTCTAGAGCTCCGAGATTCATCAAAAGATCTCATAGGAACACATGATATTTCTACACTGGTTGTTCAAACATTAAGGACGCCAGATGTAAACTTTAGAGTCCTACGCAGATCTTAGCAATCTGCCAGAACATTTATGAGAGGATTCACTTTTGTGATTCTCAATGATTGAATGGAAATTCCTGCCAGGGTCAACATCAAGCAGCCCTGACAGCAGGTCACTTCAGTAATTCTTTATGGGTTACGCTTAGTGTTCGCGGTGGTTTCAAATGGTCTACAGTCGTGGAGTGATCCCCAGCGACTCACCCTGTCATTGAGCTACTTAGTAGGTCTTGTAAGCTCTCTCGAGAGTATCTGACATGGGAACGGCCATGGTAAGGGTTAGAAGGAGTCTTCACACTATGCTGTTGACGATCTCTAATTCTTATCTGTAAGTACCAGATGTTTTATTGCTAACTGTTTATATGCAGGGACACTTCATCTCCATGGCGACAGATTCCATGTGCTCATACATACATCTGGAAGTTAAAGAAAGCTCCCTCAAAGATCTATACAACACAAAGTTCAGAGAAAGATTCTACGCCAAAAAGAAGAATCTACAAAGTATAAAGACTAAAGATCAAAGAGAAAGAAAGGGAACTACGTGCATACGAATATCAAAGTCCAAAGATGTATGAGCATGTTGGAATGGCAAACAACCACCACAGACGCAGAAGTGACGAAAGGCAGATAACTCCACATCACAAAGGAACAAAGAACGATGAAAAATCAGTTATCGAAGATCACAAAGCATGAAGGAACAAAGACTAAAGACTATTCTACAATGACATACAAAGTTAAAGACAAAGAACACGGAAGACCCACTAACGTGGAGCATCATTCGAATGACCACCCCTTAGGGAGAGATTGTTAGCATTAAAAATATGTATTATGAAGTGATGGTCATTCTCATATTGTAACTTTGTGTCGTTTGTTAAGATTAGTAATAGTTTAGTCATTAGGCCTTGGACTTGGCAAGCTAATATGTTATTTGCTATGTTTCATAAGCCTTGTTACCCACCATGTAACCAAGTCCAAGCCCAAGTCCATTAGAAAGCCCATGAGGCCTTTCTCTCTAACTATAAAAGGCACCTTACCTCTCATTTGTAAGGTGTGCTTGTGTGTGTATTGTGTGTGTTTTTAATAAAAGTTCTCTTCATCTTATTACTCTTTTTCATATAATCTAACGCCACACATATCTCATCAAGTCACCATCTTTCCTTCTTCTAGTACAAGTTTTGGTGTTAAAGTTGATATATCTAAGGTCCTACATGATCGATGTAGTATAGTATAATGACAAGTACCGGGGGATTGATCGTTCAGCTAGGAATAGTGTCGCTAGGGTTAGAAAACCTAAAGACCAGGTCTAGAGATGAGAGATGATTCTTTTTGTATTTTTATATTTTGTGAAAAGCAGGTAAAAATCTTGGTTTTGAAAGAGTTGGGCGGAATTAGTTGCTATTCAGCTAACTCAATTACTAAGATGCAATCAAAATAAAATACTAAAAATGAAAATAAACTAAATTAAACTAGTGGTGTGAGCAATATATGGGAGAATTGTGTTTACTTAGATTTCACTACTCCCTAGATATCTTTTACAGGTTAATTACTTGTTACAGTTGCGTGGATGACGGATTGTATTCCTTAATACCATTCATGGGGTAGCGTCCTTACTTCCCCAATCCTATAAGCACCTACTTCACTCCTATGTCGAGCCGGCTAAGAAGCTCCTAACATGGGATCATTAGAATTTGATCATGCATTAAATACAACCAATAAAACCTAGTACACATCGGTTCATGTTTCTTAAGACGTTCAAGCATGTTACACAATGGAGATCTGCCAGTTTTCTTAAGCCTAACATTGAAATCATTCATCCATTACAACTATAAACAAGCAATCAACCTATAATCAACATCTAGGTTTCATTACATCTAAGCAAACACATGAAAGATCTAGCCTAGCATGTTGAAATCAAGACAAGAATAAGATATATTCAAAAAACACATAGACATATTGAATGTGTGGAAAACTAGAAGGGGGGTTGAATAGTTTTACGTCTTTTTAATTTTATTATGAAAACTTAGTTTAGTTTTAAAACCTTGTTTGCTTTTAAAACTTTGATTCAATCTTATGTGAACTCAAATCTTGAACAATATGAACAACTATATCTAAGTATGAACAATAATAATATAAGCTAAGTATGTGAAATCAACACATGCACAATTATAAACAATTATAGCTATATACGAGAGATAAGTAAGTAATCGTTTATTTTATAATCCTTAGTTATATTTTGTATGAAAACTTAACTTGATCGAAATGATCAATTATATGTATGTTACCTTTTTAGTTTGATTGTAAAAACTTTGTTTTGTGAATGAAGCTTTCGTTTGATCTTTAAGTAAAATCAATACTAGCACTATATGAGCAAATATATATATACGTCTACGTCTACAAAAGTAATAACGATATAAGCAAGATAATAAGTAAGATATGGAAAGATCTAACCGCGAGACAAATGATTTATAGTGGTTCGGCTACAAGGACACCTTCCTTGCCCTACTCCACTCCTCGAGTCACCTACTCGAGAGTTTTCTTCACTATGTCAACAAGCTCCCTTATGGCGGAGAAAACCTTACACACCAATTTACACACCAGTTTACACACCACAACTTCTTCACAACTAAGTCACAACTTCTACACAACTTCTTCAAGCTAATCTACTTCACAACTAACTACTCCACTCCTATCTTTTTCACACCAATTCACTTCACAACTAACTACTCCACACCTAGCTTCTTCACTACAATCTAATTCCTAACTTTTCTTCTTCACACCAAGCAACTAACTAATCACACAATCTATATATCTAGCACAACTATCTACAATCAAATATACACAACAATCTTCACAAAGAATGATGTAAATAATCTTGATGATGTACCAACAACTTGTATGTGGAGGTCATAACAAGTTGTAATACTTCTTGTCTTGGGGGATAGAAGTATTCTTCTCTTGCACTTGAGAGGATGATGTTTGAATCACTTTGAAACAAAGAATTATGTACTTATGATCAAAGGATTAAGAGAAAGGAAATGTGGATCTAGAACAGAAAGTTTTGGAGTGCAAAAGGTGAGAAAATTCTGTGGGATGAACCAGTATTTATAAGAAAAAAAATACTGTTCTGGAGCGTGGCCGGTCCCCTTAATAATTAAAGGGGCCGCCTAGGGAATTAAGGGGGCCGCCCCTCCAGAATGTTGGGTTTATTTGTCTTTTTGTGAGGAAGGTTTTTCTGGATTAGATTTGCCATTTTTGGTTGGAAATTTGAATTCATATATTTATAATGAATTAAACATATTCCTTTAATTCCAAAAATGTTTTGTAAAAGATATAAAATGTTTTGTGACATTTTATAAAAAGTCTAGTGTTTAAGAAAATTGTTCCTTTGATCATAGAATGCAATAAACACTTTGTTTATTCATACCTTAAGTGATTTGGATGTAAAGACAAATGTTAAGCACTAAAAACTTGTTTACGTCATAAGTTTTAGATTAATGAGTTTATGCTTTGTAATTATCAAAACATAGAGACATTGTTAATATGTTAACAATGTTTTTAGACATTATTAATTTATGTCAACAATCTCCCCCTTTTTGATGATTACAAAACCTTAAACTCTTTAAACCTAAAAATTAATTTTTAGACAAGTATTAGAGTTTAACATTCACTTCTCCCCCTTTTTGTAAAATCAAAAAGGTTATGCCGACTAGCTTCGTAAATGAAGTTAGACAGGATAAAAGCTCCCCCTTGATGTGTGCTCCCCCTTGTTCGATGGCACCAAGGGATCGAGATATGGAATGCTCGCAAGAAAAATATTAGAAGCACAAGCATATATAGAAGAATATGCAATATACAAATAACAAGCATAGTAAACAAATATTAAGGATACATAACAATTAATTCAAAGTGATTATGTTAAAAGATCCTAATTTGCCAAAGAGAGCCATCGGACTTGCTTGTAACAAAAGGTTGGTTGATTCGTATTTGAAAGTGAAAATCATAAGCATATGGTATGCTTAGATGGTTGATGATGAAGTGTTTGGAATGAGGATGGTTGAGTTAGGATAAGGTTGTTGGATTATTGGAGGTTGTTGGATTAATGGAGGTATATGTTCGGGTCATGAATGTTGGATAGTTTGGTGGTGGAGAGTTTGTAGCGGAAGAGGTTGATTGAGGTTTTGGATGTTGTTCAAGTGAGGGTATTGGATGTGATCTAGTGAGAAGATATTCAATCCAAGTGTTCATTGAATGCAATGGTTTTTAGGAGAAAGATGCAACAAGGTCAATTGTTGACATGCTTCTCAAGTTGATTTATGTTGTGTGGTGATGAGGGTGATCTAGATGAAGGTGGATCCAAATTGCGTTGAGCAAGATGTAAGGCTAAAAGTGCACTAAGCTCATGGGCTTCTTTTAGCGCCTCAACGAACTTCAAGTGTTCGGAGGAAGGTGATGGTGGTGGAGCATGATAGTTGTCTTGGGTGATGGTTTGAACATGCAACATAGGAATGGCATGTGAAGTTGTAGGATGTGGTGGTGATACTCTTGGTGGTGGAGACATGTTTGAGCTTGGGTAATCATGAAAACATGATATGGGTGAAAGAGATCCTTCATAAGTGGATGGTGTTTTTGTTGAATGAGCAACATTTAAAGTGTTGGTAATGAGGTTGGGATTATTGTTTTGGGATTGTGCATGCTCATCATAAGAAGGAGCATTAGTCGAAGCACGAATGGATGATTTGTTGTTAAATGGATCATCTGTATGAGAGTGAGGTTTAGGTGTTGGTTGATTATGAACAACATCGCTTGAGTTGTGAAAAGATTATGAGGTTTGAGTGTAATGTAGAAGGATATGGGTGAGTAAAGGTTTTTGATATGTAATGTTGGTGAGAAGGAAAGTGAGGTGTTAGGTAAGTAATGTTTGAAAACATAGGAGGAATTTGGTGTTGGATGTTTGACAACGTCATTTGATTTGACGAAATTTTAAAGGAAGTTAGGCTTTCTTCTCCAAACAAGTTTCTTGGTGGTTTTGGTTTAATGGGAGAGGAAATGATGAGATGAGTGGAGATTGAGAGGAATGAGAGTGTCTATAATGTAGGATTGGTGGGATCAAGGATGGATAAGCATTGATGGAAGGTTTAGGATAAAATGGGTTTGTGAATTTTGGGAAGTGTAGGATGAAATGGGCTAAAAAATAGAAAAGGGAAACAACACCTTCGACCATCAGATGGCCGGTCCCCTTAATTGGAGGCCGGTCCCCTTAATAATTAAGGGGGCCGCCCATCTGGTGATTCCCAGATTGCCAGAAAAGGGTTTTTGGTAGTGAATTGTAGAAAGGTTGTGTTTTTGGTTTCAAACAAGTCCAACTCTTTGAGGCAATTAAGCATATACTAATTATGTAGGCAATTATGTAGCCAAAGCATGTTAACCAAAGAGATTAAGTAAACAAGCAATTTCATCTAGCATGCAAACATACTCATCAAGCAAGTAAAATATAAGTGCTAGGAAACAATAAGCAACATCAAGTATTTCATAACTACATAACAATGAGGATTAATCCTAATGTGTATCAATGTGCAATAAGTGGGTAGTTATGATAGCATGTATTTCTAGACTTGTTACAAACAAAGTCTTAGTGAACAAACCATGGTCCTCTTGATTTGATTTAGTTCACTTATAAGTGTCATTTATATAAATATAGATGACAAATATGAGATCACCATGCATGATTTTAAAAGAGACGTTTTTAGCATTATTCAACAATGTTTGAAAGTAAGTTTTCACTTGGATGTGAGAGTTATTTGAATAAAATAGATTGGGTTTTTACTTCAAAATGTGTGAATGAACGGTAAAGAATATTTTCCCAATCTTTAGTTTTGATCAAAACAAAATTGTGGATATTGATAGTGAAAACATGTTATTTAAAAGTGGGATAGTTATTTGAAAGACTATTTTCCAAAATGTGAGGTTTTTGCATATTTTTAGAGATATTAGATTTTTGACAACAAATATCATAAATCAAATATTTTAAAAAATGTTTATTAAAGATCTCATGCTCAAGAGGATTGGTTAAGCCTATTATTGTCTCATGCTATCGTTTCTACATATCCTATGATCCTAAAGGAAATGAAGACGATAATTTATATGTTAGATGCGAGAGTGTTGAATGGGGTATAACCTAACATCTATAGTTCCTTTGTTTTCGCACGCTTATCTGACTTAATGCCATAGTCTACGAGAGCTTGTTTCATCCATAGTTTTCTTACGCGAGGGATCAATCCTACTTCTATATCAACGATTGATCCACTTAACTCATTTCACTTCATCACCATGAGTTTCCTAATAGTGGATATAGAAGATTTCCATTTTCTATTTTGTTCGGCAATGAACAATTTTATCTTATTCCTAGGAAAGTCAACCAATGATGTTTCTAGGTTATAAGAATATAAGCAATTATGTACTAAGCATTAATCTAACTTAATCATTTATCTAAGCATGCAAATTATAGTGATGAACTTAAAAGAAACGCGTACCTTTTAGTCTTCAATGGAATATCTTCAAGCACTTCAAGTGACCATGTTGATTTATAGAAGTCATTTGTAGATGATATTCCAACTTCTTCCAAGATTGACAATTTAGCCACTTGGTCCCCATTGTCTCATTGGTCCAAAGTTGTTTGGTCCAAACATATTTAACATTTGGCAAGGATGCATGTATGGTGGTGATATTTCCCAAGGATTGTAACTTGGTTGATAATTCCACATTTGATTTCTAGTGTTATTGTAATATTGTCTATTTAGATTTCTTCTAGGTTGAGATGTTTTAGATCTTGGATGATGATTTTTAGGTTTTCTTGGTGGTGGAGTTTTAGATCTAAATTTAGGTTTAGAGGATCCTACTTCGGTCTTTAAGGATGGTTTATAAAAAGTTTTTACTTTTTCATCATTCGCACTGGGTATTTTTCTATCTTTTGTAAGTATATACTTAGGATTTGATTCTAATAATTTTTGTTTACTAGATTCACATTCAAATTTTATACTTTTATTTTCACTAGTTGAAACATTAGTTGAAGTTAATCCTAGACCGGTTTTATCTCCCGAAGTTTCTTGAGCACTTAGTATTTTCTTAAGTGGGTTATTACTATTTTTAAACCTGTCAAGTTTGAAAATTTCATCTTTAAGTTTTTCATTTTCATTTTTAACCTCTAAGCAAGTTTTACATTTTACAAAAACTTCTTTTCCTTTTTCCAAATGTTGTAGTTTAATTTTTAATTCGAGTACTTCATTTTCTAATTGATTATTAATATGTTTTAGTGACTTATTTTTAGCTATAACATTTTGACCAAATTTGCATAACCTATTATATTCACTATCTAGGTCTTTTTCATCTAATGATAAATTTTCGTCACTAAAGTATTCGGTTTCGGAACGTACCTCGCTTGATTTCTTAGCCATAAGACACTTTTCTTCATTTGTGGTTTCTTTCTTGTCCTCATCGCTATCACTCCAAGCACCTCCAATAAACGCCTTTTGATTTTGATCTCTTGACATCATTGGACACTTTCCAATGAGATGATTTGGATTGCCACATTTAAAACACTTCCTTTCATTATATGGTTGCCTAATGTATCTTCCTCGTCTTTTGAAGAATTTCTTGAAGTCTCGTACTGCCATAGCATACTCTTCATCGTCACTTTTGGAGGTTGAGCATTCTTCGTCACTAGAGTCCTCTTTAGCTTTCAACGCAATTGATTTGCTTTGCTCCCTTTTTCCTTTGATCATCTCGGAGTCTTTCTTTATTATTTCTTCGTAGACCTTTAAGTTACCGATCAATTCATCAAGTTGTAGAGTTGACAAATTCTTTGATTCTTCAATAGCCGTGACTTTAGCTCGCCATTTTGGATGAAGAGCCCTAAGAAATTTCCTGACAAAATTCTTACTAGAAAAATTCTCATCAAGTGCTTTTAGACTTGTGATAATAGTGTTAAACCTAGCAAAAGCATTATCAATTGATTCCTCTTCCGGAATCATAAATTGCTCATATTGTTGCATAAGTAGATCTATTTTGTTATCCTTGACTTGACTATTACCTTGGTGAGTTATTAGTAAAGAATTCCAAATTTCTTTTGCGGTTTCACACATAAAGATCCTTTCGTATTCTTTACGTGGTAACGCATTGTAAATAACCATTTTTGCTTCATTGTTTTTAGAAAGTCTTCTTTTTAAATCATCATTTTGTATTTCAAAAGGTACTATTTCATCTTTATTTGTTTCGGGATTATTTTGAGTAGGTAAAAAATCACCATTAGTAATAACATGCCAAAGATCTAGATCCTTTGATTTCACATAAGTTTCGAATCAATTTTTCCAATATAAAAATCCATCACTTTCAAATAGTGGTGGTCTTTGCATAGATTGCCTTTCTAAATATTTTTCAGATTCCATAGATCGTTACAAGTTTTAAAATACAATATATTTTAAAAATCTTGCTAGACGTGGCTCTGGTACCAATTGTGGAAAACTGGAAGGGGGGGTTGAATAGTTTTACGTCTTTTTAATTTTATTATGAAAACTTAGTTTAGTTTTAAAACCTTGTTTGCTTTTAAAACTTTGATTATATCTTATGTGAACTCAAATCTTGAACAATATGAACAACTATATCTAAGTATGAACAATAATAATATAAGCTAAGTATGTGAAATCAACACATGCACAATTATAAACAATTATAGCTATATACGAGAGATAAGTAAGTAATCGTTTATTTTATAATCCTTAGTTATATTTTGTATGAAAACTTAACTTGATCGAAATGATCAATTATATGTATGTTACCTTTTTAGTTTGATTGTAAAAACTTTGTTTTGTGAATGAAGCTTTCGTTTGATCTTTAAGTAAAATCAATACTAGCACTATATGAGCAAATATATATATACGTCTACGTCTACAAAAGTAATAACGATATAAGCAAGATAATAAGTAAGATATGGAAAGATCTAACCGCGAGACAAATGATTTATAGTGGTTCGGCTACAAGGACACCTTCCTTGCCCTACTCCACTCCTCGAGTCACCTACTCGAGAGTTTTCTTCACTATGTCAACAAGCTCCCTTATGGCGGAGAAAACCTTACACACCAATTTACACACCAGTTTACACACCACAACTTCTTCACAACTAAGTCACAACTTCTACACAACTTCTTCAAGCTAATCTACTTCACAACTAACTACTCCACTCCTATCTTTTTCACACCAATTCACTTCATAACTAACTACTCCACACCTAGCTTCTTCACTACAATCTAATTCCTAACTTTTCTTCTTCACACCAAGCAACTAACTAATCACACAATCTATATATCTAGCACAACTATCTACAATCAAATATACACAACAATCTTCACAAAGAATGATGTAAATAATCTTGATGATGTACCAACAACTTGTATGTGGAGGTCACAACAAGTTGTAATACTTCTTGTCTTGGGGGATAGAAGTATTCTTCTCTTGCACTTGAGAGGATGATGTTTGAATCACTTTGAAACAAAGAATTATGTACTTATGATCAAAGGATTAAGAGAAAGGAAATGTGGATCTAGAACAGAAAGTTTTGGAGTGCAAAAGGTGAGAAAATTCTGTGGGATGAACCAGTATTTATAAGAAAAAAAATATTGTTCTGGAGCGTGGCCGGTCCCCTTAATAATTAAGGGGGCCGCCTAGGGAATTAAGGGGGCCGCCCCTCCAGAACGTTGGGTTTATTTGTCTTTTTGTGGGGAAGGTTTTTCTGGATTAGATTTGCCATTTTTGGTTGGAAATTTGAATTCATATATTTATAATGAATTAAACATATTCCTTTAATTCCAAAAATGTTTTGTAAAAGATATAAAATGTTTTGTGACATTTTATAAAAAGTCTAGTGTTTAAGAAAATTGTTCCTTTGATCATAGAATGCAATAAACACTGTGTTTATTCATACCTTAAGTGATTTGGATGTAAAGACAAATGTTAAGCACTAAAAACTTGTTTACGTCATAAGTTTTAGATTAATGAGTTTATGCTTTGTAATTATCAAAACATAGAGACATTGTTAATATGTTAACAATGTTTTTAGACATTATTAATTTATGTCAACAGAATGAATTGAAAGAGGACTTATCTTAATTGAACATGAAAGGTTTCAAGGGGTAAAAACCCTTGAAAATACTATTATAAACGACCTAGGGTTTATTAGGTTCGACCCTAGTATTCTCCACACAAGTTCCTCCCTTAATGAATGAAAAATAGAAAAGTATATATAGATTTTGTGAGGTGACGGCGTCAAGAACAAATGTCTGACGCCGTCATCTCGCCGCCAAATAAATTCTCGGATTGCCTAGATCTGGGTTTGACGCCGTCACGTGTACTCCTTATGCAGGCCGTCATAAAGATTACTCTTGACGCCCTTCTCTTGACACCTTCAGGTTTTCACTGGGTCGTCATGGATTTTACTCCTGACGCCGTCAAAATTTCCTTCTTGACGTCGTCAGGTACTGTTCTCAGCATGGAAAATTAAGTCTTTGCCGTTTTCTTCACTTTTATGCTCCAAAAACGTCCAAAATGCTTCCTTTTCCAGAATTCACTCCCAAAGTACCTAAAATCACAAAAGGAACGATTTAGGGCAATATTTGATCAAATAAATTCAATTTCGGGCTTAAATGACCCCCTAAAAATGGTTTATTTTTCGCCTCATCAAGAAACTATGGGGGATTATATTGAGAAAACCAAAAGCTATGAGCTAGAGTTCTATGTTAACCCTGAAGAAGATGATGTGAAACTTGATGTAATATTAGGAAGAACATTCATGGAACATACCGGAAGCATGATTAATTACCAATATGGAGGAATCACAAAGGGTGAAGGAGATAGGAAATGGCATGTTAATATTAAGATTGTTTACCCATATGGCAATGGGTATGAAAAAAGATTTGAAACTAAGCACACCAAGAGGAAGCCATCTGGTTCCTACAAGCTGAGTGACATCATGTCACCAGACCATTTCACTGCCTAAACAACAAAGTAACAACAAAAAAATGGAGTTGAAACAATACTCCTTTCTTAATTTTTCATTTCTATGTTATTTTGCCATGTTTTGAATAAATTTGTATCTCAAGCTTATGCTTGATGATTATTGTAACAATTCGCAATTTCAGGTTAATTACTATTCCCAGAAAATTTTACTATTCACTTTTACTATTCATTTTTCCCGAAATTTGATTTTTGTTTCTTGGCCTCGAGTGATAAATCATTTCCATGGCAAATTAAAAGTTTGACACTCATCAAATCATTTTCGTTAAAGTTATTAAGGAATTACACAGAATTACACGTTTTAGGGTAAAACGTCATTCAAAAATTCTACGCACAACGAAACTCGACCGCGTTAAGTGACCCCGCATCAGAAAAATGTTTAGTACTCTCATGATTAATTAGAGAATTTATCATGACTGAGAAAAACATGACCAAAATAAGCCTCGGTCGTGAGAAACAGGAATTCTCGTTTTTAAGCACTTTTACTTAGCCGTAACCTTAGCCTATACCTGCACCGCATTTCTAAGACAATTTGAGTTTTCAACTTATTAGAATAAAGTCAACATATTTTCCCTCCTCCTTTGACCAAAAATCATTCCTTGATTTTATAAATCATTCCTTGATTTTTAGGCTTACGGTTTTAAGTTTAAAGACATTAAATACCAACCGACACTAGACTGAGCCCAGCCTAGATATTATAAGCCATTTTAAGTCATTACTATCCTATTAGAAAAGTTACATTTTACTTTTCTCAATTTTACGCAACTTTTGTACGTTTTACGTATTACGCGTTTTAGACCCGTGTTTCCAGTTTTAGCAGGGTTTTAGCACCCAATAGAACCTACCACTCATTTTATATTTTAATATGGAGTATATTGATAAGTTCTAGCATATTTATAAGTTTCATATTTTTAGGATACCCGGTTTTACGTTTCGTGACTTAACAACTTACGGTTAGCAATTTACGGAGTCAAAACTAGTTACATAAGCTTAGATAATATCATCAAAAGACCACACTTGCTCCCCAAGCCTTATGAACCGCCATATAGGGGGGGGATTCACACTTGTGGCATGATCTCATGACTTTAGCCATTAGATCAATACTTATTTACAACTTGGTCACCAAGTTTAGGTAACTTTCCTAGTTATTTCCTAACCTCCTCTTCATAGTATAAATAGCAAGCTCATGTCTTCCTTTCTTCATCACCAAAACGCCACACCATTAATTCCTAGCACCATGATCCTTTGATCTTCAAACTACAAGTTACACTACAAAGTTCAAGGTCTTAGTATTCTCTACCTAGTTCTTAAGTTTTTTGGTGATTCCATGGTTGAATTAGGAGCTACACAAGGTGATTAGGGGCTGAAGTTAAATGGTTTTCACAAGGTCTATATCAAGGCTAGCAAGGGTTTCAAGAGTTATGGTGAAGGGTTTGCAAGCATAGGTTTAGTGTCCTAGTTTCATACTTGACTTCCTTTCTTTAGAAAGCCAAAAGTTGTAAGCAAACCCCATTACACTTTCTTGCTCAATATCATTTTCATGCTTATTATGTTTCTTTCATGCTATATATGGTCTTTGTATTATGTTCATGATGTATAAAAACTAGTAAAACAAGTTATGGACACTATATATTAACTTATGTTATTTAAACAAGTAAACTAGTAACTTTATTGGAGAACCATGACCAAAATAGTACAACTATGATATTTGACACTTACTTACTGTTAAAGAGGACTTAACAAGGAAAAAATAGCAATTTGAATAACCCAAAACGAGTACCCGAGTCAAAAGTTATGACCATTTGAAGTTAGCAAAACCAAAACGCCGAAACTGCCGATACCTACTGTTTTGCATTCTGCCATTTTGAAAGTCACCCTTCTGGTCCGATTCATCAAAAAGTTAAAACACGAAAGTTGTCCGGAACGACGTTTTCGTTCAGGCATAAAGAAGCTCGAGCCCTGAAAACGCTTTCCGAGTGATATTTTCTTCAAATTCTTAACAGCCCATTTTTAGACCAAAGTCACTATATAATAGTTATGTTTTACTAAGACCAAGAGGTCTAATGACCTAAAGCCAAGACCACAACCATGGCTAAAGCCAAGGTTGAGTCTCAAGACCATGGTAACAATGACCAAGGTCACGGCAAAGCCACGGCTAAAGACCATATAACTTTCAAAGATCAAAAACTTATATATATATATATATATATATATATATGTTATCAAATACTACAATAGTAGGGAGCCTCATGTGAGGAGTTCATTAAGTAAGCCGTCGAGATGAGTTGTGGATTTACGAATTAAAGTGTCCTGGCTCCTCGAACGTTTACTCCATGACTTCTGAATTATGTCGGCCTGAACGGTAGTAAGAGATATACAACCTATACATGTTTCATAAACCATTTTACTCAACGACTTACACTATATACTAAGTACCACATCATGAACTATATGCAAGACATATATAGGCAATTCTTCGTATTCTTAGACGTTACTCCAAACCTAAGTCGCAACGTTCTATTATAGGCTGCTCTTAGAGACTTTCGCGATTCGACTACCACTTTCATTTCTCATTACATAGACTTAAGGTGAGTCATAGCCCCTACTTTTTCATACTTGTTTTAACTCTTTGGGGGAGATACATGCACAACTACTTGCTTACTTGTATAAATACTCAAAAGATTTATACTTGATTGTTTTATACTTGATTGTCTTATACTTGATTGCATTATACTTGATTGCATACATACATGACTGCGTTATACTTAATTGCGTTATTCTATTTAGTGGCTAGTAGTTATCTTTGGGAAGTGGCTCCCAGTTATCTTTGGGAAGTGGCTCCCAGTTGTCTTTGGGAATTGGCTCCCAGTTGTCTTTGGGAATTGGCTCCCAAGTGAGGTCTTCGGAGATGAAGTAGAGACTCACTACTAATTGCTTAATTGTTTTGATGAACTTATACATGTCTTATTCATACTATATATTTAGCAGTGGGTTGTGAACACACAGGTTACAAGTCTCTTATGGCGGGACTTGCAACTGAGTGGATTCACGATGCCTTTGTTGTGTGATCATTTTTATAGGCTTTATTTGTTAGACAAACTCTATGAACTCACCAACCATTGTGTTGACACTTTAGCATGTTTATCTCAGGTTAGTAAGGCGATAGCTAGTGCGTGGAACTTAGAGTCAAGCTGCATATTCTAAAGACTTACGCTTTTATCATTTACCATTCAAAAACATTTGTATACATTTATGTATCATACTTTGGAATCTCATGTTTGTAACTTTGAATTCATTAATCGAATGGTAACTTTTCAAAACGTCTCATTTAGAGTTCGTTTTCTATAACTTGTACTTTGTATTATAAAGTAGCACCCCAAGTGACACAGTCTTCCGCTGCGGTATTTTGGGGGTGTTACAGATTGGTACCAGAGCCTTGGTTATAGAGAACTAGGTTGCATTTAGTGCCTAGACTATAACTGCTATATACGTTAAGACTCTCCTCTTTATTTGCCTTACACACACTACATACGCATACGCTTTTTGGTAGTTGTTGGTTTAGTTCCACGCTGTTAGATGATGTGACTTTAGTATTATAAGGAACCCTAGAGATTAGTCGAGTCATTAAAAACATGGAGCTCAGTAATAACTAATTATTTAACTTGATCTTATGACAGTTCTTGTTTGATGAGACATAAGGTTTGAGTTAAATAATATTATTACTTAGCTTTAGCGATTTGATGACTTGATTATCTTACTACCTGCCTCAGAAGGCGGATTTTGTGTCGAAAATTCTTAAGTAGGATGATTTAGAATCTCCTTATTTAAATGGATTGGGACGCCTCTTCATTTAAATAAAGAAATTGTAAATCACCGAACCATAAGTTTATGATACCTTACTTACATAAATTTGGACGCTTCTTTATATAAGTAATCTGTTATAAATAAGTGGGCTTAATTGTAACCGATACGACTCCTTAACCAGAACCTTAGACGAATCAGAGTGAACACCACTATATTAGAGATCCCGAATTCTCTTAGACACATCGTAAGTAGTTAACATCAACTGAACTTCGGGACGAAGTTCTCCTTAAGGGGTAGAGACTGTAACAATTCGCAATTTCAGGTTAATTACTATTCCTGGAAAATTTTACTATTCACTTTTACTATTCATTTTTCCCGAAATTTGATTTTTGTTTCTTGGCCTCGAGTGATAAATCATTTCCATGGCAAATTAAAAGTTTGACACTCATCAGATCATTTTCGTGAAAGTTATTAAGGAATTACACGGAATTACACGTTTTAGGGTAAAACGTCATTCAAAAATTCTACGTACAACGAAACTCGACCGCGTTAAGTGACCCCGCATCAGAAAAATGTTTAGTACTCTCATGATTAATTAGAGAATTTATCATGACTGAGAAAAACATGACCAAAATAAGCCTCGGCCGTGAAAAACAGGAATTCTCGTTTTTAAGCACTTTTACTTAGCCGTAACCTTAGCCTATACCTGCACCACGTTTCTAAGACAATTTGAGTTTTCAACTTATTAGAATAAAGTCAACATATTTTCCCTCCTCCTTTGACCAAAAATCATTCCTTGATTTTATAAATCATTCCTTGATTTTTAGGCTTACGGTTTTAAGTTTAAAGACATTAAATACCAACCGACACAAGACTGAGCCCAACCTAGACATTATAAGCCATTTTAAGTCATTAGTATCCTATTAGAAAAGTTACATTTTACTTTTCTCAATTCTACGCAACTTTCGTACGTTTTACGTATTACGCGTTTTAGACCCGTTTTTCCAGTTTTAGCAGGGTTTTAGCACCCAATAGAACCTACCACTCATTTTATATTTTAATATGGAGTATATTGATAAGTTCTAGCATATTTATAAGTTTCATATTTTTAGGATACCCGGTTTTACGTTTCGTGACTTAACAACTTACGGTTAGCAATTTACGGAGTCAAAACTAGTTACATAAGCTTAGATAATATCATCAAAAGACCACACTTGCTCCCCAAGCCTTATGAACCGCCATATAGGGGGGGGGGATTCACACTTGTGGCATGATCTCATGACTTTAGCCATTAGATCAATACTTATTTACAACTTGGTCACCAAGTTTAGGTAACTTTCCTAGTTGTTTCCTAACCTCCTCTTCATAGTATAAATAGCAAGCTCATGTCTTCCTTTCTTCATCACCAAAACGCCACACCATTAATTCCTAGCACCATGATCCTTTGATATTCAAACTACAAGTTACACTACAAAGTTCAAGGTCTTAGTATTCTCTACCTAGTTCTTAAGTTTGTTTGGTGATTCCATGGTTGAATTAGGAGCTACACAAGGTGATTAGGGGCTGAAGTTAAATGGTTTTCACAAGGTCTATATCAAGGCTAGCAAGGGTTTCAAGAGTTATGGTGAAGGGTTTGCAAGCATAGGTTTAGTGTCCTAGTTTCATACTTGACTTCCTTTCTTTAGAAAGCCAAAAGTTGTAAGCAAACCCCATTACACTTTCTTGCTCAATATCATTTTCATGCTTATTATGTTTCTTTCATGCTATATATGGTCTTTGTATTATGTTCATGATGTATAAAAACTAGTAAAACAAGTTATGGACACTATATATTAACTTATGTTATTTAAACAAGTAAACTAGTAACTTTATTGGAGAACCACGACCAAAATAGTACAACTATGATATTTGACACTTACTTACTGTTAAAGAGGACTTAACAAGGAAAAAATAGCAATTTGAATCACCCAAAACGAGTATCCGAGTCAAAAGTTATGACCATTTGAAGTTAGCAAAACCAAAACGCCGAAACTGCCGATACCTACTGTTTTGCATTCTGCCATTTTGAAAGTCACCCTTCTGGTCCGATTCATCAAAAAGTTAAAACACGAAAGTTGTCCGGAACGACGTTTTCGTTCAGGAACAAAGAAGCTCGAGCCCTGAAAACGCTTTCCGAGTGATATTTTCTTCAAATTCTTAACAGCCCATTTTTAGACCAAAGTCACTATATAATAGTTATGTTTTACTAAGACCAAGAGGTCTAATGACCTAAAGCCAAGAGCACAAGCATGGCTAAAGCCAAGGTTGAGTCTCAAGACCATGGTAACAATGACCAAGGTCACGGCAAAGCCACGGCTAAAGACCATATAACTTTTAAAGATCAAAAACTTATATGTATATATATATATATATATATATATATATATATATATATATATATATATATATATATATATATATATATATATATATATATATATATATATATATATATATATATATATATATATATATGTTATCAAATACTACAATAGTAGGGAGCCTCATGTGAGGAGTTCATTAAGTAAGCCGTCGAGATGAGTTGTGGATTTACGAATTAAAGTGTCCTGGCTCCTCGAACGTTTACTCCATGACTTCTGAATTATGTCGGCCTGAACGGTAGTAAGAGATATACAACCTATACATGTTTCATAAACCATTTTACTCAACGACTTACACTATATGCTAAGTACTACATCATGAACTATATGCAAGACATATATAGGCAATTCTTCGTATTCTTATACGTTACTCCAAACCTAAGTCGCAACGTTCTATTATAGGCTGCTCTTAGGGACTTTCGCGATTCGACTACCACTTTCATTTCTCATTACATAGACTTAAGGTGAGTCATAGCCCCTACTTTTTCATACTTGTTTTAACTCTTTGGGGGAGATACATGCACAACTACTTGCTTACTTGTACAAATACTCAAAACATTTATACTTGATTGTTTTATACTTGATTGTCTTATACTTGATTGCATTATACTTGATTGCATACATACATGACTGCGTTAAACTTAATTGCGTTATTCTATTTAGTGGCTAGTAGTTATCTTTGGGAAGTGGTTCCCAGTTATCTTTGGGAAGTGGCTCCCAGTTATCTTTGGGAAGTGGCTCCCAGTTGTCTTTGGGATTTGGCTCCCAGTTGTCTTTGGGAATTGGCTCCCAAGTGAGGTCTTCGGAGATGAAGTAGAGACTCACTACTAATTGCTTAATTGTTTTGATGAACTTATACATGTCTTATTCATACTATATATTTAGCAGTGGGTTGTGAACACACAGGTTACAAGTCTCTTATGGCGGGACTTGCAACTGAGTGGATTCACGATGCCTTTGTTGTGTGATCATTTTTATAGGCTTTATTTGTTAGACAAACTCTATGAACTCACCAACCATTGTGTTGACACTTTAGCATGTTTATCTCAGGTTAGTAAGGCGATAGCTAGTGCGTGGAACTTAGAGTCAAGCTGCATATTCTGAAGACTTACGCTTTTATCATTTACCATTCAAAAACATTTGTATACATTTATGTATCATACTTTGGAATCTCATGTTTGTAATTTGAATTCATTAATCGAATGGTAACTTTTTAAAACGTCTCATTTAGAGTACGTTTTCTATAACTTGTACTTTGTATTATGAAGTAGCACCCCAAGTGACACAGTCTTCCGCTGCGGTATTTTGGGGGTGTTACAGATTGGTACCAGAGCCTTGGTTATAGAGAACTAGGTTGCATTTAGTGCCTAAACTATAACTACTATATACGTTAAGACTCTCCTCTTTATTTGCCTTACACACACTACATACGCATACGCTTTTTGGTAGTTGTTGGTTTAGTTCCACGCTGTTAGATGATGTGACTTTAGTATTATAAGGAACCCTAGAGATTAGTCGAGTCATTAAAAACATGGAGCTCAGTAATAACTAATTATTTAACTTGATCTTATGACAGTTCTTGTTTGATGAGACATAAGGTTTGAGTTAAATAATATTATTACTTAGCTTTAGCGATTTGATGACTTGATTATCTTACTATCTGCCTCAGAAGGCGGATTTTGTGTCGAAAATTCTTAAGTAGGATGATTTAGAATCTCCTTATTTAAATGGATTGGGACGCCTCTTCATTTAAATAAAGAAATTGTAAATCACCGAACCATAAGTTTATGATACCTTACTTACATAAATTTGGACGCTTCTTTATGTAAGTAATCTGTTATAAATAAGTGGGCTTAATTGTAACCGATACGACTCCTTAACCAGAACCTTAGACGAATCAGAGTGAACACCACTATATTAGAGATCCCGAATTCTCTTAGACACATCGTAAGTAGTTAACATCAACTGAACTTCGGGACGAAGTTCTCCTTAAGGGGTAGAGACTATAACAATTCGCAATTTCAGGTTAATTACTATTCCCGGAAAATTTTACTATTCACTTTTACTATTCATTTTTCCCGAAATTTGATTTTTGTTTCTTGGCCTCGAGTGATAAATCATTTCCATGGCAAATTAAAAGTTTGACACTCATCAGATCATTTTCGTGAAAGTTATTAAGGAATTACACGGAATTAGGGTAAAACGTCATTCAAAAATTCTACGCACAACGAAACTCGACCGCGTTAAGTGACCCCGCATCAGAAAAATGTTTAGTACTCTCATGATTAATTAGAGAATTTATCATGACTGAGAAAAACATGACCAAAATAAGCCTCGGCCGTGAAAAACAGGAATTCTCGTTTTTAAGCACTTTTACTTAGCCGTAACCTTAGCCTATACCTGCACCACGTTTCTAAGACAATTTGAGTTTTCAACTTATTAGAATAAAGTCAACATATTTTCCCTCCTCCTTTGACCAAAAATCATTCCTTGATTTTATAAATCATTCCTTGATTTTTAGGCTTACGGTTTTAAGTTTAAAGACATTAAATACCAACCGACACAAGACTGAGCCCAGCCTAGACATTATAAGCCATTTTAAGTCATTAGTATCCTATTAGAAAAGTTACATTTTACTTTTCTCAATTCTACGCAACTTTCGTACGTTTTACGTATTACGCGTTTTAGACCCGTGTTTCCAGTTTTAGCAGGGTTTTAGCACCCAATAGAACCTACCACTCATTTTATATTTTAATATGGAGTATATTGATAAGTTCTAGCATATTTAAAAGTTTCATATTTTTAGGATACCCGGTTTTACGTTTCGTGACTTAACAACTTACGGTTAGCAATTTACGGAGTCAAAACTAGTTACATAAGCTTAGATAATATCATCAAAAGACCACACTTGCTCCCCAAGCCTTATGAACCGCCATATAGGGGGGGATTCACACTTGTGGCATGATCTCATGACTTTAGCCATTAGATCAATACTTATTTACAACTTGGTCACCAAGTTTAGGTAGCTTTCCTAGTTATTTCCTAACCTCCTCTTCATAGAATAAATAGCAAGCTCATGTCTTCCTTTCTTCATCACCAAAACGCCACACCATTAATTCCTAGCACCATGATCCTTTGATCTTCAAACTACAAGTTACACTACAAAGTTCAAGGTCTTAGTATTCTCTACCTAGTTCTTAAGTTTTTTGGTGATTCCATGGTTGAATTAGGAGCTACACAAGGTGATTAGGGGCTGAAGTTAAATGGTTTTCACAAGGTCTATATCAAGGCTAGCAAGGGTTTCAAGAGTTATGGTGAAGGGTTTGCAAGCATAGGTTTAGTGTCCTAGTTTCATACTTGACTTCCTTTCTTTAGAAAGCCAAAAGTTGTAAGCAAACCCCATTACACTTTCTTGCTCAATATCATTTTCATGCTTATTATGTTTCTTTCATGCTATATATGGTCTTTGTATTATGTTCATGATGTATAAAAACTAGTAAAACAAGTTATGGACACTATATATTAACTTATGTTATTTAAACAAGTAAACTAGTAACTTTATTGGAGAACCACGACCAAAATAGTACAACTATGATATTTGACACTTACTTACTGTTAAAGAGGACTTAACAAGGAAAAAATAGCAATTTAAATCACCCAAAACGAGTACCCGAGTCAAAAGTTATGACCATTTGAAGTTAGCAAAACCAAAACGCCGAAACTGCCGATACCTACTGTTTTGCATTCTGCCATTTTGAAAGTCACCCTTCTGTTCCGATTCATCAAAAAGTTAAAACACGAAAGTTGTTCGGAACGACGTTTTCCTTCGACTCTAAAGAAGCTCGAGCCCTGAAAACGCTTTCTGAGTGATATTTTCTTCAAATTCTTAACAGCCCATTTTTAGACCAAAGTCACTATATAATAGTTATGTTTTACTAAGACCAAGAGGTCTAATGACCTAAAGCCAAGACCACAACCATGGCTAAAGCCAAGGTTGAGTCTCAAGACCATGGTAACAATGACCAAGGTCACGGCAAAGCCACGGCTAAAGACCATATAACTTTTAAAGATCAAAAACTTATATATATATATATATATATATATGTTATCAAATACTACAATAGTAGGGAGCCTCATGTGAGGAGTTCATTAAGTAAGCCGTCGAGATGAGTTGTGGATTTACGAATTAAAGTGTCCTGGCTCCTAGAACGTTTACTCCATGACTTCTGAATTATGTCGGCCTGAACTGTAACACCCCCAAAATCATCACATCAGCGGAAGACTTAAAATGTCAGCGGAAGACTTTTTGGGTGTTACTTCGAGGATCTTTATCACAATCATAGAAAACGACACAAAAGTGACGCTTTAAAGTTTAATTCATTCAAAATACCAAATATTCAAGACATCGAGATGTTTCATAATTTAAACAACAAGTTTATTTGAAATGTGTCAAAACGTTTATTTAAGCCCATGCCGGGTTACAAGCCCACTCCGTGCCTTCAAGTTCCTTCTTGTTCAGTTACCTGAGATAAACACATGCTAAAAGTGTCAACATAAAGGTTGGTGAGTTCATAGAGTTTATAGTTTAAATCGTTAATTAGAAAATGAGTGATTTCCTTGTCAATTCAATAAAATAATCCGTTGGTTTGCCCTTCACCGGGCTGATGAGTGCTCAAACACTCATCCTTTTTGGTCTAATCTGAACTGCAAAACATACAAAAACACTCAGTAATGCATCAAAATACTGAAAATATTTCAAAATCGTGTTTTATATGTTTTAGATGCAAAATGAGCAAAGACAAATGAAAAACGCACAAAGTTTGCAAAATTGGCAGTTTCAGTCCCCCAACTTTCATAAAATTACAAAACTAGTCCCTGGATATTCAAAATATGGAAAATTATCACCAAAGGTCATTTTGAAATCATAAAATGTCATATTTAGTCCTTTGGTGAAAAATTGGAAAGTTTTGGAAATTTACAAAATTAGTCCCTGGAGTTTCAATAATTGGCAGATTTGGTCCCTGGTGGGATATTTTTGGATGAAAAATCATTTTTAGTCCTTGGAAGTTCAAAAATGTTCAAATTTGGTCCTTGGATAAAAGATTTTACAAAATGGCAATTTTAGTCCCCGGATTTTGAAAATTGACATAAATGGTCCCCGGGAATTTTGTAAAGTACAAAATTGCAAAAATGGGTTTTTGATATTTGAACTATGCAAGTATGGACCTTATTGTTACTTTGGAAAGATTGCATGATCAGCCCTCGCAGTTTTCTACAATTACAAAATTGGTCCCTATGGTTTCTTTACAAACAAAACAAACAAACCAAACCACCCTTTGTTATTACTAAACCCCTAACCCTGATCCAGTGAAATCCCAAGCCCAAAACACAAAACCCGGCCCAAACCTAAAACTAATAATACTACCCTTTGACCCCGGTCAAACAAACATACCCAGTCCACTGTTCACCTTCCCTCAACCTCCCCTAAACCACGCTTCCATGTCTCACTTCCCCCCTCCTCTCTTCCACAAAACACTCACCAAACTTCATTTAATTCATTCACCAACACCCACTAATCCCCCCTCCATTTATTTCCCAGACCAAACCTCTCAATCTGCCAAGCTCAGTTTTCCCGCCAAACGTGTTTAAACGGCCCAGATGACTTTGACTAATCCAAGGGTCCATATTTGAAGTGGGAAAGACACAAAGACCCTCCAGGACCTATAAAGTTGAAGAAAAAAGAGAAGAAGAAGTTGTCACATGTTTTAGACCATTTTCGTAGTGTAGAATTTAAATTTATGTTGTAAAACTTTCAATTCAGTCTTTAATTTCAGTTGTAACAAGCTTTTGTGTTAATGAAAAATCTTTCAACAGTTTCTCACTTCCAATTCTCAAAGTATAAAATCAATTTTTGGTAATCTCAAGTGAAATTGGTAATTGTGCTCAACCTTGCTAATTGTTGTTTGTTTGTGCTGGTTTGAGTTCAGTTAAGGTTCAATCATTAGGTTTCTTAAGCTTTTAAGAGGTGTGATTCAGTTTAGATTATATTTACAAAAGTTAGCAAAAATTCCAAATAAAGAAAAATAAATAAAAAATAGTGTTAATAACTGAAGCTACTTGGAGCATTTTGGATTTTAGAAGAATGGTAATGGTTTAGAGTCTCTTGGGAGGCAATAGGTGTGTTTTGGATACTTGATTCACTTGTTTTCAGTCCAACTCCAATTGTAAGCCACATTACTCCATTTTGCTTATTTACTGTACAATAGCTTAATTACTGCTTATTTGTGTTTTTCATGCTTATTTGGTCTATGTTAGTGTAATTGAAGTTTAATATTTGGTCTTTGTTCATTAGTTTCCATTGTGCTCACAGTTTTCATTTTGATTGCTATTTTAGTGTAATTTTGATTTACTAGTGTTTTGTTGTTATTGTTGTTGTTAAGGTGTTCCTTTAAAGTTATTCTATCATGTTGTAGCCTTAGGATTCAGTTGCATGGTTTCAATTAGTGATTTGCTTTGAAAACCAAAAATAGTTGGTTGTTTCAGGAGTGTTTGGATTTAGGTTGTGTACTGTGATACAAGGTGTACTTGTTGTTAACTTGGGTTCTCACACATCACTAAATGTTATATTAGCTCAGTTTTATCAATAAATCCAGGGTTCTTGTGAGTAAAAGTCAAAAATCCTTTTCAAAGGATCACCACAGTCCACTGTTGGGACTGTGAGGATCCAATCTCACAATTTGGAGTTAAATCTTGTTCATTAACCTTCATTTAGTGTTAAAACAACATAACTAATCATAACAAGTTCATAAGGATCATTCAAAGTTCAAAAAAGTCAAGTTGTAAGTTTTTGCTAAAAAGTCAAATGGTGCATTTTCAGATTTTTCCAAAAGTTCTAGTAATTTTGTGGAATTGTGTATGGTGTTTCATGGTTTGAGACTTGTTCCTAGTGATAGCCTACTACCTCAACTCCATTTTCCCATCACCCTTTAATTTTTGTGATTTTCTTCCTTGGCCCCACAGCTCTCCAAAGTGAGCTGCAGGGCTGTGTACTGCTCTGTCTCAACAGTTACACCACCACCACCACCACTTGGTGGTGGTTTTCTGGCCACCATGGTGGTCCCACAACCACCACTTTTGTTTTTTCCAACCCCCCTCCTACCACACACCAGGTGTTGACCTTTTGTTTGACCCCTAAGCCTCTGGGACCCACCTTAATCAGACCCTCTTGTCTGTCCCAATTTTCAGTCCTAACTCAAGTTTTCAAGTGCTTATTGCTACTTATTGCTTATTCTGTGGGTCCATCTTGGCTTATTCCAGCTTATACAAGTCCCATAAGCTTATTTACACAAGATTCAATCTTAGTGGGCCCCACACAAACCCAATTTAGCTTATTTTGTCCATTGGTCAACTTTGGTCAACTGTTGACCATTTTAGCTTATAATTTGCTTATTTTTAAGTTTTAAAAAGTTTGTTTTTACAAAAGTTTGCTATTTTTAGATGTAAAATAGGTTTGTAAAAGAAAATCCAAGAAAAAACAAATTTAAAATTAAGTGATAGTTTCTATTTAATGTAATTTAATTTTAATTTTCATTTTTAAATTTTTATTAAGTACTTGTCATTTTTATATTTTTATTAATTACCTATTATATTAAAGTATTTATAGTAATTTTCTCAGATTTTTATTTCATCATTTAGTATTTATTAGAATTAATTTTAGATTTATTAATTATTAATTAATATTAAGTTTAAAATAGCATAATTAGTTTTTATTAAGTAAAACTTAGTTTTTATATTTTTTATAGCTTTTATAAGTTGTAAAATAATTTTAGAAATTTTCTTAGCATTTTTACTGTTCATTTGGTATTTTTCCTAATTTAAAATAATTAATTAGATAATTAGTAATTAATAAGTAATTAATTAATAGAAAAAACACAAAAAGACAAAAATACTTATTTTTATTTTTAAAACTTATTTTTAGTCATTTTATAATTTTAGAAATTTATTTTCACCTTTTTAGTATTTAAATAATATTATATTGTATTCTAGTTATTTAAGTATTAATAATAAGTATTAAATAGTTTTTAATTAATATTAAATAATTAAATAGTGTAAAAATTTATTTTAATTTTCTAAAAATTTTCTTTTACCTTTTAGTTTGTAAAAAAGTCATTTTCACCCCCTGGGTGTTTTCAGATTTCCATTTTTACTTTTTATTTCGTACGTTTACGTTTTATTTAAACGTAACGTACGCGTTTTTAGGTTTTAAACGTTTCTGGTTTTTCCTTCTTTCCCGTCTTATTCATTTAGCTTGTTTAAGTTATTTCTTCGTATATTCCTTAGTTTAATCTCACTCAAACCCTTATCTATCCAGATTCACCCGATCACGAAACCGTTTTCATAACCATTCACACCTCGTCGGGACATAACGACCCGGGGAAACCCTATATTCCACGGAGCATTGACTCTAGGCCTTTGACTTTGTTGACCATTCCTTGGTCAATTTAGGTTGACGGTTTAGCATCAATCACGGGCCAACACCAAAATAGTAGTTTGTTTGACCTAATCGGGTCAACACCAAAATAGTAGTTCGTTTGCCAATTAATAATAGTTTTTCCTGCTATATAGTGAACACAATCTCGTAGTTTAATAAAACAGTGGGCTACAACATTGTACGCCCTTAACATCAGTCATTGCAGTGCAATATTATTACCGTTCTCTTGCCCTAAGCTCATGACAGTCAACGATTAACAGGCATCAAAATTATCCATAATAATGATGTAAAACAGTGGCCCTCAAGATAGGTATTTACCAGTAACCTATGAAATCAAATAAAGTGCACTTGGTGGCTTTCCTCTAGCGACCAAATGGGGATTGTCAATCCCTAATAGATCTATCCACAATTATTTACGTTCACCCTACAAGTGATTAAGGCGCATGATCGAGGGACTTTTGGTAATAGGTACTTAGGCAATAGACATCAAATATAGCATATCGTTGGAAAATCGCTTGTAATCATGTCTATAGCAGGTATTTCCTTATGAGATAATAAAGTGTGTAAACCAGTAAAGTTTATATGAAATACAGTCATGTATTTAGTTAATGAATACTTGTAAAAGTAAAACAGTAGTTAAGCATGTATCTCCCCCAAAAACGTGTATAAATAATTATAAAACAATTAAGAGTAGGGGCTATGACTCACCTTAGTAGTACGGTAGACAGAGTATAAGTAATGTCAGAAGTGAAGATGGAATTGACTTCAAAGAGATAACCTGAATGATACGGAAGTCCGAGATAAGTTCGACTTATCGAGAATCGTGATTTGAATAGTGTTTGATGACAAAATGATTTGTGGCAGAGGTGGCTTGCGTGGCAAAACGCTTAATAGTTCAAGAGCAAGTTATATACTATATAACTTGTCTTTATGTATAAGTATCGTTTATTATTTATATTTCTCGTCATGAATTTATAATATGTATCGAAAGTTGGTGAATGATAAATTATAATAATTGTATGTTACTCCTAGTTAAGTGAATCAATGAGTTTTATTGTAGGAATAACCATATCTTAATGTCTATTCATGTTAACCGATAATATCGTCAAGTCATATAATTTACGTTATAAATTATATATATGTATATTCAGAAATATATAGTTATTCATAATTATTACTTCATTATCTCCTCAAAATGTAGGTTTCTATATATGTCAGTATGATGTCGTCATTTTTATATTTATCATTTTTGTTACGTTTCGAGGTGTGAAAATATATAAAGTATATATTTATTAAATTCGTGATAATATATTAGGACTAATATATATAGCTCATTGTTTACGTTGATGTGGTTGCCAAGTAAAATTAGTGTTAACCATATTTTCATTAGACTCTATTTAAGACGTCGTTATAGTATTTTTATTTTGTATAACTTTTACTTAGCATGTATATTGTCGTAGGTTTGTATATGTTTATAAAATCATTTGTGTCTCATATTCTTAAACCAAAACTGAGCTTGTGATTATCCATGTTTAAGTAGTTATTTCAATAATCTGTACAACTCGTCTTAGATTTTATTTTCAAAACATGTCATACGTATAAGTGTTAATATTATTTTATTACACCACCTTATGCATGGCCACGCAAATTTTTGAGGTTGCCACTCTTATATTAAAATGTTGTACGAGTGTACAAAATAACAAGAGGAATCTAAATCAGGTTACAATGTTTTAGTTTGTTTTAATCTTTACTCAGTAGCATTTAAGGTTTATATCTTACATTTCCAAATATTCTCATTTCTTTTCAATCTAACTAGTAGATACAGCCTATAACGTTCATGTTTAGCTTATTTATATGAAGTTTTGTCCATGCAAGCCAACGAGTAAAACCATTGAGTTTCTAGCGTGAGCATTTCCATCTTATATGTGTGTTATCTAGGGTACGAGAGTATGTTGAGACAACAAAAAAAATGTGGTATAATGAATGTGAATGTATGGAAATGGGTTGCGATACTTACTACATCAAATGATGGCAAGGAACGAATGTAGTGAATGAGAGACAACAGTATGGAAGCATATCGTCCAAGGCTTTTGTTTCCTCCATCTTCCTTCATTCTCGTCAGTGCATAATAGAGAGTGAAATCTGAATGTATACCAGGTTTTTGAACGGTGATTTGTTGGGGTTATGGTAGGAATGATGGTGAGTCATGATGATAGTGTGTAAGAATGGTACTGACTTGACCATGAAGAATCATGTAGTGTTGTATGAGGAGCAATGATGGTTGCATTAGGTGTTCTTGGCTGGTGCTACGCTTCAAAGATCCTAGGCTCAACTTGCATGGTTTGCTTCTTCTTCTCGATGGACAGTAGGCAAGGAAAGTAAGAGAGGTATGTTTGTGATTGTATGTTGTAGTGAGTATGTCGAACAGCATGTACCCCTTATATACTAAATCTGGAATGTGATATGGAGCAGGGATAAGATGTTTGCATGTATTTGGATTGGGCCATAATGGTGGTGGCGTGAGACTTTGCACATGGTTTCCCCCAGGTTACACCTGAGGTAGTAACAAACGAGGGGAGGGTGATGATGTGAGCTGCCATATTACATGTTACCTCCTTCAAGGACCAATCAAGAATAAACAACCATCATTGGCAAAGGAAAGTTTAAGGCATGTGCTTGTAAGAAAGTAACATGTAGGTGCCTAGTCGACCAAGAGAAAGAAGTAAGAAGGAGAAAGGGGCTTGGTTTGGTTTAAACTGAGATTGGTTTCCATGTATATGTCGACCTGTAATTAAGAGTATATAGAGATAATTTATTTAAGTTGGCAAGTCGTTTTGTTGATGAGAAAACAGAAACAAAAGAAGTATAGATAGATCGACTAGAAAGATGTCCAAGGGTTTGGTTTGGTTTAGTGAGTTGCGACCAGAAAAGAGGTCCGTTTTAACTAGTCAAACCAAGTTGTTAGAGCCATGTTATGGGGGCGTTTAGGAGTCTCCTGGGTGATGATCACATACGTAGTTTGGTTAAGTTAATTACCTTAGGTTAGTGATAGAAAACTAGGGCATAAAGTGGGTGTTTGGGACTGTTTTAGCGACAAGACAGAAAAGAACAGATACGTTTTCAAACTTTGTAATGACACATGGTTCATTTATATAATATGTTAACTGGTTGTTTAGCTTATTCAAAGGTCTCGTTAATTAGCTTTTAGCTTGAACTAATTTACCAAAATAAAGAGGGTGTTTGTTTGGTCTCGTTAAAACAGAAACAAAATAGAAGGTATATTAACTGCTTATGTGTTGGTTTGAGTTTATTAATATAAGAAAATGACATAAATGGAAAAGAGTGAGAGTGGCTAGGACTTATAGAAATTTGGTATGGAAAGAGCTTGACATATGCATACATGTAAATGGGGTTGGTTTGTATTCAAGTAGCACATGGTAATATTTATTATGATGTGAGCTTAAGTATACAAAAGGGGAAAGAGACGATGGTATGGCATTTTGAGTGTCGGGTCGAGGTTAAATAACATTGGTGAGTATGTAGGAGGTTTTCCGTAAGCTCGGTAAATATATAAAACATGTTTGGTTGATTGATGAAACGTATATTTATTAAATACACAAGCTTTAAGTCACTTGTGATATATAGGCTTTTAAATATAGTGTGAGTACCGTTAAAATACTGTGATTGTCAAGTAAATAAAATAAATAAATAAAAAAAATTGTCATGGGTAAAAATGGTTATTTTTATGTATTAATCGTAGGAAAATTTTACGGGATGTTATATTACCTACCCGTTAAACGGAATCCCGTCCCGGGATTCTAAGATAAGGTAGCTGTAAAGGTGAGTGGAAAGGGTGAACAAATAGTCATTCCTAACGATCTAATCCCTGAACGGTTTTAATTTTTCTTACGAGCTTAACATATCTACTACTACATTAGCTTCTTTTTAATTTCTTGCTTAACGTATCTACTACTACATTAGCTTTTTCTTTGATGATGACGGATCTCATAGTCATAATTGCTGAGTAGTTCTAACTAGTGACGTTGTCTTATGTTCAATTGCTTTTGATTAACTTGACTTAAGAAACAATTCCATTTTTGAATGAAGATTTTTATTTTAACATGTTTGGAAGATAAAACATGGTTCACAATATCTTGTTTCGTGAAAGTTAAAATTTGTGGGGTAACCTACCCGTTAAACAAAGTGTTTGCTAGTTACAGACTTTTAACAATGAGGGTTTCGGATGAGAACTTGATGAATGTAGAGAAAGTTGTTGAACTTCGGCTTTTGTATAGTTTTAAGTGACAACACGGTAATTGGTTTCAAGCTTTTGTAGATGATGAATCTGTTTGTTCCTTAGCAATTCCATATCTTGAATTTTTATTAGAGGAATTTATAGGTTTTGATGGATTTTAGGTAAAGTTGTGAAAGGTTCGGAGATCACTATGTCACTCATAGTGCTAGAGAAGTAAGAGAGACCATTGTAATCACATGCAATGTCGTGAAAAGGTTTCATAAATCGCCAGAATGTAAAAGTGAGTACATGATTGAAGAAATGTGGTTGTGCCGTAATGCCTTAGAATTAGGCATACGCAGAAGAAAATTGTGAGTCTTTGGCTGAAGTTTTAGTGTTTTATGAACTTTAGTGATCCTTGATTTCATACGCATGCCATTTCAGATACAATTAAGCCCACTTATTTATAATTCGTTATTTACATAGAGAAGCGTCCCAAACGATGCAAATAACGAAGTATAAACTTATGGTTCGGCGGTTTACAATCTCTTTATTTCAATAAAAAGGCGTCCCAATCCATTCAAATAAAGACATTGTAAATCATCCTACTTAAGAATTTCTGACTCAACACCCATACTGATCGACAAGGTAATGCGCAGATTTTTCCGAGAGTACGAGAAGAGTATGTCATATACATCTATAAAGATGAGAGTGAGATAATTAAGGAGGATTGGTATAGTACTCAAAATAGTTGGGGGAGCATATATATATATATATATATATATATATATATATATATATATATATATATATATATATATATATATATACATATTAATATACTAGAGTGTTGTTGTAGCATAAACTATCTAAAAGTCATATAATCGTCTGGCCGGAAATATGAAGACACGGTATTTGTAATAATCCCGATTAGTAAATATAAGTCATTAGCATAATCATAACATGTTAACATATATAAGAAATCATTTAAAAGTAATGTCTCTACCAGATGTTGGAAACGCGTAGGCACGGAGGGCATAAGGTGGTATTTTGTAAAAGTGGTCCGTTTTAAACGTGTAGTTATAGTCCAATGTTCAAAACACTTGGTTCTCTATAACTGTAGCTCTGATGCCAATCTGTAACACCCCCAAAATCATCACATCAGCGGAAGACTTTTTGGGTGTTACTTCGAGGATCTTTATCACAATCATAGAAAACGACACAAAAGTGACGCTTTAAAGTTTAATTCATTCAAAATACCAAATATTCAAGACATCGAGATGTTTCATAATTTAAACAACAAGTTTATTTGAAATGTGTCAAAACGTTTATTTAAGCCCATGCCGGGTTACAAGCCCACTCCGTGCCTTCAAGTTCCTTCTTGTTTAGTTACCTGAGATATACACATGCTAAAAGTGTCAACACAAAGGTTGGTGAGTTCATAGAGTTTATAGTTTAAATCGTTAATTAGAAAATGAGTGATTTCCTTGTCAATTCAATAAAATAATCCGTTGGTTTGCCCTTCACCGGGCCAACACCAAAATAGTAGTTTGTTTGACCTAATCGGGTCAACACCAAAATAGTAGTTCGTTTGCCAATTAATAATAGTTTTTCCTGCTATATAGTGAACACAATCTCGTAGTTTAATAAAACAGTGGGCTACAACATTGTACGCCCTTAACATCAGTCATTGCAGTGCTATATTATTACAGTTCTCTTGCCCTAAGCTCATGACACTCAACGATTAACAGGCATCAAAATTATCCATAATAATGATGTAAAACAGTGGCCCTCAAGATAGGTATTTACCAGTAACCTATGAAATCAAATAAAGTGCATTTGGTGGCTTTCCTCTAGCGACCAAATGGGGATTGTCAATCCCTAATAGATCTATCCACAATTATTTACGTTCACCCTACAAGTGAATAAGGCGTGATGAGGCGAAAAATGATCCGTTTTTAGGGGGTCATTTAAGCCCGAATCCAACTTTATTTGATCAAATATTGCCCTAAATCGTTCCTTTTGTGATTTTAGGTGTTTGAAGAGTGAATTCTGGAAAAGAGGCTATTTTGGACGTTTTTGGAGCATAAAAGTGAAGAAAACGACAAAGTACCAAAAATCCAAGCTGAAGATACAAGGTGACGGCGTCAAGACTTCCTTCTTGACGGCGTCAGATATGAAGAATAAAATACCGTAGCTGGTGACGGCGTCAGATGGATAGGTGACGGCGTCAAAGTGGCCAAGAATAAAATACCGAAGGTGGTGACGGCGTCACATAGGCCGTCACAAGTGGATCTAGGGCGTCCGAGGAAGTATATGGCGGCGAGGTGACGGCGTCAGACTTAACTCTTGACGCCGTCAGAACGATTTTCCTATATATAGTTTTCTAGTTTTTTTCAAAAAAGGAGGAGAAGTTTTGGTGAAACCCTAAAGACGATTTTGGTGCCTCTTTTACAGGTTTTTCAAGGGTTCCAAACCCTTGAGACCTTGCATTGTAATTGAGATAAGTATACTCTTAATTCAATCAATATGTCTATGTGTTGGTTGTTTATCTTTTGTTCTTATCTTAATTCTACTATGCTAGGCTAGATTTACTTTGTGTTTGCTTAGATCTAATGAAACCTAGATGTTGATTATGTGTTGATTACTTGTCTATTCTTGTTTTGGATGAATGATATTATATGTTAGGCTTAAGAAAACTGGCAGATCTCCAAATGGTAACATGCTTGAACGTCTTAAGAAACATGAACCGAGGCGTACTAGGTCTTTATTGGTTGTATTTAATGCATGAGCCACTGTTTACAATCCCTATAGTTGTGCTGGGTCATGGTGTAGGAGGAGATAAGAGCTCATAGAGTTGGGGAGTTATGTATGCCACCCCACGAATGGTATTAAGGAATACAATCCGTCATCCATACAAGTGTAACAAGTAATTGACATGTAAAAGATATCTAGGGAGTAATGAAGTCTAAGTAAACACAATTTCCCCAACCACTGCTCACAACCTTAGTTTAATATTAGTGTAATTTCATTTTCATTTGTTTAATTAATTATATAATAGTTTTTGGGTTAGTTGAATAGCAACTAATTCCGCCCACTCTTCCAAAACCCGAGATTTTACTTGCTTTCATAAAAATATAAAAACACAAAAATAATCATCTTTCATCTCTAGAACTACTAATTAGGCTTTCTAATCCTAGCGACACTATTCCTAAGCTGAACGATCAATCCCCCGGTACTTGTCACTATACTATACTACAACGATCAGGTACACTGCCTGGTGGGGGTTGTAAGCCTCGCGAGATCCCTCGAGAGGTAAAGCAAGGTGCGATTCCCACGCATCAAGTTTTTGGCGCCGCAGCCCGGGGAATAGTTATTGTCTAGGTTAGGATTTCTTTTTATTAGGTCTACTTGCTAGATTCCTTTCTAGTAAGAATTTTACTTTTATTTTTAGGTCTTCTTTAGTCTATCTTTTTCTTTGTGTGTTTGTTCGTAATTTCCATTGACTATTCCGTTCACCATTATGGAGTACGCGAATCCACCATACCACCAACCAAAAAGGCCATTCTACCCTGTTGACATCTCGAATTTCAAACAATATCGAGATGAACCCATATATGATGCATGGACTCGTTTTAAAATTTTACTTCGAAAATTCCCTCATCATAGTTTCTCTTTATCATCCCTAACCGAAACCTTTTACTATCGTGTCAGCCAATGTGACCAAATGCGCATCGATGATTTTGCCGATGGGGGCCCTAGGGAATTAAATGATGAAGAAGCGTGGGATACCATAGAAAACTGTGCCCAATATTATTATAGAGTAGACAACCCAACAAACAACATCACAAATCAATCAAAAACAAGTTTGATGGAGCAAACAGGAAGTTTGTTGGGGGATGAATATACTCATGTTGAGATACCTAGTTGGATGGCACCTAATATCATAGTACAAAACAAACATATAGGTAATCTAGGTACAATGGAGGATGAGGTGGATAATCCAAGCCCACAAAGTACCCCACAAGTCCTACCATCATTTGAGGCACATACACCGCCCGTGACTTACCCGGAAGAAGTAGAAGAGACTATAGGAACCCCAATTGAGGTAGAACCCTTGGACCAAGCACCACCAGAGGATATAGGTTTGAACACTTGTAGTGATAACCTTACTCCTAGTTCTAGGGAAGTTCCTGGTTTTGATGAACCGGAGCCTCAACCAAAACCATTACCTAATCTTCCATCCTTGGATGAAGATTTAGGAATTGAAATAGGTCCCGATCCACCCATCAAACCATGTAGTCCGGGTAGTTTTACGTTGAAGGTAGTAGACCCCAAGCCTTGTAGAGAAGAAGCCAACATAGGAGTGGACCATGACCTTACATACTTACATCACCCATTCATGATTGATCGTAAGAAACATTATGGGTTTAAACCGGGTTTATTAGGTCAAAATAGATCCCAAACTAGGAATCTCTCGAAGTTGATAGAAAATGATCCCTCCTTAGGAGAAAACTTCAACTCACTCATTGACCAAAGTGAACTAGGTAAGGTTATGATGAAAGGAGCACACCCGTTTGAGCATATAATTCATCCACCACTCTTCTCTCACGTGGCATACTTTCACCCTAAGGGTGTGTATCGCTACTTTCACCCGCACTTAATCCTAAGTGTAGGGAAAACCTCACCTTTATCCGTGAAATAAGGGTAGAGTCAGGCTCGCGACTCGAACAAAAACAAGCGCTTCTTGGGAGGCAACCCATGTTTTGTGTGATTTTATTTGTTTGATTGTTATTTGCTTCCGTATGCATGTTTTATTTTTATTGTTGGTTGATCATGTTTCTAAATTAAAATGTGGAAATACTTTATTATGTTGTTTGGCCTAGTCTTAACTTTAACCTAAAGGTATTTTTGCAAAAGATAAGTGTAAGGGGAAACCCCAAATATGTTTTTAAGAAACAACCAGATCATGATTCTCCACAATATTTAATGAACATGTATATTCGTATTTGTTAGAGTCAAATGCTTGTATTGAGTCATAATGGAGTTTTGCAGGATTTTCCAGGAAGTAGGACAAAGTTTTTTTCCTGAAATTTTCCGAAAACTTAACAAAAAGATTTCTGCAGGTCCATTCTGACGGCGTCAGGCTATTGCTCTTGACGGCGTCAGGAGTTAAAAATCTGGAAATTTTACCGGTTTTGTTTTTCTAACGGAGTCTTATGGTTTTTGTGAATCATTAAGTTTTATAATCTCCAGGAAATCTGCAAACTTCATTCCACAAGCATTATATCTTACTTTGTTTTCTAGGATTTAGTAACTTATATAGGATGCCGCCGATTTTACGCGAGGTTGCCTTGTCTATTGTTGTCAGGATTTACAGGTTATTTAAGACAAGAAGATGATTTATATTCTGGAAGGGAAGCTTTGATTGTTCATTCTCTTGGAGGAAGATTTAACCTGGCCAACCTAAAATCCATACCAAGCGAATCAGGGGAGTATTTGATTTCATTCTCTTTACTTTTAACTTTTACATTCTTTACTTGAACATTGGGGACAATGTTCATCCTAAGTGTAAGGGGAGGGTAAAAAAAGATGATACCTTACATATGCACTTTCGCTTGAGTTTGTTTTGTTTGATAGTAGATGTGTAATAAAACTATGAGAAATACTTGTTAGTGTAATTTTAGCGCCAAATTTAAAATTTTTTACAACATTTAGGAGTGAAACTTTAGCCATAGCAAGCGTCTCATGGATAGGAGGTTGTATGACTAGCACACAACCGTATATTCAGAAAAATTTTCCACCCAAAAATGTGAGGTTCGCCTTTAGTTTTGATAGGAAAAGCATTTATTATTGGTGCTTATGAGTGTACCGGTAGCATTTAGATTCTAGAACTTGCGTTAGTGATGCATCCCGAGACCGCTAGTGAGACTACATTCGTGTGGTAGGATTTACTACATGATAAGAGGCATTAGGATCACCCTTGTGTTAAACCCGTATTATAATTACTTGACCATTTAAGTCATATTACTTGGCTAGTTAAGTCAACTAATTTTTCCCACACCTTTTGCGTTGTACTCATTTTTTAGTACACGATACCCCTAGTACACCCCTCCGAGCCTATCCTTTCGTTTCTAAATTTTAAGCATTTTACTTAAAGGAAGAATTTGTTACACCCCACTTAAATGTACACCCAAATCGCCTTAGCCTTCCGTGTATGCGCTCATTTTTAGTGCATTATTGTTATTTGTTAAACCCTAAGTTAACTTTCTAATTGATTACATGGTTGCTAAGTCGAGTCATATCCTTGTACATATTGTTTTGGGACGATTGGGACTCATGGGTAAGTACTTATTTTGTGGAGTAATGGGGAAGAACATAATATTATTACCCCCATATGTACGTTAATCTAAAAAGTGCTCCAAGTGTTTTGATTTTCTTAATTCGAGTCATTAGAATAGTTTAATGTAAAGTATGTAAAGATTCAAGTGTAAGGGGATTGCTCATACCCCTATGATGTATTATTTTGGATGGTAGGGTAAGAGTGTATGCAAAAAAAAAAAAAAAAAAAAAAAAAAAAAAGAATCGAAAAAATCAAGAAAAAGAAAAAAAAAATAGAAAAAGAAAAAAGAGAAAAAAAAAACATACGGACTACCATCCCGTTTTCATTCTATGCTCATTTTATGTTTTTGTTATTTTTCATTTATTAGCTTAAGTCGAGTCTAGTCTTGGTTTAGCAACGCCATCTTGTACATGTAATTAACCAAGATTGTTAACTCGCCACCAGTAAAACTCCCTTTATCCAACAAAACCGTGTAATTCATATCCCTACACCTAACGTTATAACCCTTTAAAAGACCTCTTTGATAGTTTATCCTAGGTGCTTACGCCATGTGGTGGAGGTTTGATCCTTTCCCAAGCCTATGGTAATCTATTTTGCTATGACAGGTAGTGAGAGATATCTTCCATTTCCATAATGTTATATTACTTTATTACACCCGAGAGATGTGAGTATCTAAACACTATTTGTGAGGTGCTTGTGTATGACCTCCGTGCTTGTCTATTGGTCTTTAGTGGAACGATTATTTGTTGTAATTACTTTTATATTAGTGTTAAATGACCCCTAACTTGTCTTTTGAGTAGAATAAAAGCTCATTTGCTTGAGGACAAGCAAATCTCAAGTGTAAGGGTATATGATGAGGCGAAAAATGATCCGTTTTTAGGGGGTCATTTAAGCCCGAATCCAACTTTATTTGATCAAATATTGCCCTAAATCGTTCCTTTTGTGATTTTAGGTGTTTGAAGAGTGAATTCTGGAAAAGAGGCTATTTTGGACGTTTTTGGAGCATAAAAGTGAAGAAAACGACAAAGTACCAAAAATCCAAGCTGAAGATACAAGGTGACGGCGTCAAGACTTCCTTCTTGACGGCGTCAGACATGAAGAATAAAATACCGTAGCTGGTGACGGCGTCAGATGGATAGGTGACGGCGTCAAAGTGGCCAAGAATAAAATACCGAAGGTGGTGACGGCGTCACATAGGCCGTCACAAGTGGATCTAGGGCGTCCGAGGAAGTATATGGCGGCGAGGTGACGGCGTCAGACTTAACTCTTGACGCCGTCAGAACGATTTTCCTATATATAGTTTTCTAGTTTTTTTCAAAAAAGGAGGAGAAGTTTTGGTGAAACCCTAAAGACGATTTTGGTGCCTCTTTTACAGGTTTTTCAAGGGTTCCAAACCCTTGAGACCTTGCATTGTAATTGAGATAAGTATACTCTTAATTCAATCAATATGTCTATGTGTTGGTTGTTTATCTTTTGTTCTTATCTTAATTCTACTATGCTAGGCTAGATTTACTTTGTGTTTGCTTAGATCTAATGAAACCTAGATGTTGATTATGTGTTGATTACTTGTCTATTCTTGTTTTGGATGAATGATATTATATGTTAGGCTTAAGAAAACTGGCAGATCTCCAAATGGTAACATGCTTGAACGTCTTAAGAAACATGAACCGAGGCGTACTAGGTCTTTATTGGTTGTATTTAATGCATGAGCCACTGTTTACAATCCCTATAGTTGTGCTGGGTCATGGTGTAGGAGGAGATAAGAGCTCATAGAGTTGGGGAGTTATGTATGCCACCCCACGAATGGTATTAAGGAATACAATCCGTCATCCATACAAGTGTAACAAGTAATTGACATGTAAAAGATATCTAGGGAGTAATGAAGTCTAAGTAAACACAATTTCCCCAACCACTGCTCACAACCTTAGTTTAATATTAGTGTAATTTCATTTTCATTAGTTTAATTAATTATATAATAGTTTTTGGGTTAGTTGAATAGCAACTAATTCCGCCCACTCTTCCAAAACCCGAGATTTTACTTGCTTTCATAAAAATATAAAAACACAAAAATAATCATCTTTCATCTCTAGAACTACTAATTAGGCTTTCTAATCCTAGCGACACTATTCCTAAGCTGAACGATCAATCCCCCGGTACTTGTCACTATACTATACTACAACGATCAGGTACACTGCCTAGTGGGGGTTGTAAGCCTCGCGAGATCCCTCGAGAGGTAAAGCAAGGTGCGATTCCCACGCATCAAGGCGCATGATCGAGGGACTTTTGGTAATAGGTACTTAGGCAATAGAGATCAAATATAGCATATCGTTGGAAAATCGCTTGTAATCATGTCTATAGCAGGTATTTCCTTATGAGATAATAAAGTTTGTAAACCAGTAAAGTTTATATGAAATACAGTCATGTATTTAGTTAATGAATACTTGTAAAAGTAAAACAGTAGTTAAGCATGTATCTCCCCCAAAAACGTGTATAAATCATTATAAAACAATTAAGAGTAGGGGCTATGACTCACCTTAGTAGTACGATAGACAGAGTATAAGTAATGTCAGAAGTGAAGATGGAATTGACTTCAAAGAGATAACCTGAATGATACGGAAGTCCGAGATAAGTTCGACTTATCGAGAATCATGATTTGAATAGTGTTTGATGACAAAATGATTTGTGGCAGAGGTGGCTTGCGTGGCAAAACGCTTAATAGTTCAAGAGCAAGTTATATACTATATAACTTGTCTTTATGTATAAGTATCGTTTATTATTTATATTTCTCATTATGAATTTATAATATGTATCGAAAGTTGGTGAATGATAAATTATAATAATTGTATGTTACTCCTAGTTAAGTGAATCAATGAGTTTTATTGTAGGAATAACCATTTCTTAATGTCTATTCATGTTAACCGATAATATCGTCAAGTCATATAATTTACGTTATAAATTATATATATGTATATTCAGAAATATATAGTTATTCATAATTATTACTTCATTATCTCCTCAAAATGTAGGTTTCTATATATGTCAGTATGATGTCGTCATTTTTATATTTATCATTTTTGTTACGTTTCGAGGTGTGAAAATATATAAAGTATATATTTATTAAATTCGTGATAATATATTAGGACTAATATATATAGCTCATTGTTTACGTTGATGTGGTTGCCAAGTAAAATTAGTGTTAACCATATTTTCATTAGACTCTATTTAAGACGTCGTTATAGTATTTTTATTTTGTATAACTTTTACTTAGCATGTATATTGTCGTAGGTTTGTATATGTTTATAAAATCATTTGTGTCTCATATTCTTAAACCAAAACTGAGCTTGTGATTATCCATGTTTAAGTAGTTATTTCAATAATCTGTACAACTCGTCTTAGATTTTATTTTCAAAACATGTCATACGTATAAGTGTTAATATTATTTTATTACACCACCTTATGCATGGCCACGCAAATTTTTGAGGTTGCCACTCTTATATTAAAATATTGTACGAGTGTACAAAATAACAAGAGGAATCTAAATCAGGTTACAATGTTTTAGTTTGTTTTAATCTTTACTCAGTAGCATTTAAGGTTTATATCTTACATTTCCAAATATTCTCATTTCTTTTCAATCTAACTAGTAGATACAGCCTATAACGTTCATGTTTAGCTTATTTATATGAAGTTTTGTCCATGCAAGCCAATGAGTAAAACCATTGAGTTTCTAGCGTGAGCATTTCCATCTTATATGTGTGTTATCTAGGGTAAGAGAGTATGTTGAGACAACAAAAAAAATGTGGTATAATGAATGTGAATGTATGGAAATGGGTTGCGATACTTACTACATCAAATGATGGCAAGGAACGAATGTAGTGAATGAGAGACAACAGTGTGGAAGCATATCGTCCAAGGCTTTTGTTTCCTCCATCTTCCTTCATTCTCGTCAGTGCATAATAGAGAGTGAAATCTGAATGTATACCAGGTTTTTGAACGGTGATTTGTTGGGGTTATGGTAGGAATGATGGTGAGTCATGATGATAGTGTGTAAGAATGGTACTGACTTGACCGTGAAGAATCATGTAGTGTTGTATGAGGAGCAATGATGGTTGCATTAGGTGTTCTTGGCTGGTGCTACGCTTCAAAGATCCTAGGCTCAACTTGCATGGTTTGCTTCTTCTTCTCGATGGACAGTAGGCAAGGAAAGTAAGAGAGGTATGTTTGTGATTGTATGTTGTAGTGAGTATGTCGAACAGCATGTACCCCTTATATACTAAATCTGGAATGTGATATGGAGCAGGGATAAGATGTTTGCATGTATTTGGATTGGGCCATAATGGTGGTGGCGTGAGACTTTGCACATGGTTTCCCCCAGGTTACACCTGAGGTAGTAACAAACGAGGGGAGGGTGATGATGTGAGCTGCCATATTACATGTTACCTCCTTCAAGGACCAATCAAGAATAAACAACTATCATTGGCAAATTAAAGTGTAAGGCATGTGCTTGTAAGAAAGTAACATGTAGGTGCCTAGTCGACCAAGAGAAAGAAGTAAGAAGGAGAAAGGGGCTCGGTTTGGTTTAAACTGAGATTGGTTTCCATGTATATGTCGACCTGTAATTAAGAGTATATAGAGATAATTTATTTAAGTTGGCAAGTCGTTTTGTTGATGAGAAAACAGAAACAAAAGAAGTATAGATAGATCGACTAGAAAGATGTCCAAGGGTTTGGTTTGGTTTAGTGAGTTGCGACCAGAAAAGAGGTCCGTTTTAACTAGTCAAACCAAGTTGTTAGAGCCATGTTATGGGGGCGTTTAGGAGTCTCCTGGGTGATGATCACATACGTAGTTTGGTTAAGTTAATTACCTTAGGTTAGTGATAGAAAACTAGGGCGTAAAGTGGGTGTTTGGGACTGTTTTAGCGACAAGACAGAAAAGAACAGATACGTTTTCAAACTTTGTAACGACACATGGTTCATTTATATAATATGTTAACTGGTTGTTTAGCTTATTCAAAGGTCTCGTTAATTGGCTTTTAGCTTGAACTAATTTACCAAAATAAAGAGGGTGTTTGTTTGGTCTCGTTAAAACAGAAACAAAATAGAAGGTATATTAACTGCTTATGTATTGTTTTGAGTTTATTAATATAAGAAAATGACATAAATGGAAAAGAGTGAGAGTGGCTAGGACTTATAGAAATTTGGTATGGAAAGAGCTTGACATATGCATACATGTAAATGGGGTTGGTTTGTATTCAAGTAGCACATGGTAATATTTATTATGATGTGAGCTTAAGTATACAAAAGGGGAAAGAGACGATGGTATGGCATTTTGAGTGTCGGGTCGAGGTTAAATAACATTGGTGAGTATGTAGGAGGTTTTCCGTAAGCTCGGTAAATATATAAAACATGTTTGGTTGATTGATGAAACGTATATTTATTAAATACACAAGCTTTAAGTCACTTGTGATATATAGGCTTTTAAATATAGTGTGAGTACCGTTAAAATACTGTGATTGTCAAGTAAATAAAATAAATAAATAAAAAAAATTGTCATGGGTAAAAATGGTTATTTTTATGTATTAATCGTAGGAAAATTTTACGGGATGTTATATGAACGGTAGTAAGAGATATACAACCTATACATGTTTCATAAACCAATTTACTCAACGACTTACACTATATGCTAAGTACTACATCATGAACTATATGCAAGACATATATAGGCAATTCTTCGTATTCTTAGACGTTACTCCAAACCTAAGTCGCAACGTTCTATTATAGGCTGCTCTTAGAGACTTTCGCGATTCGACTACCACTTTCATTTCTCATTACATAGACTTAAGGTGAGTCATAGCCCCTACTTTTTCATACTTGTTTTAACTCTTTGGGGGAGATACATGCACAACTACTTGCTTACTTGTACAAATACTCAAAACATTTATACTTGATTGTTTTATACTTGATTGTCTTATACTTGATTGCATTATACTTGATTGCATACATACATGACTGCGTTATACTTAATTGCGTTATTCTATTTAGTGGCTAGTAGTTATCTTTGGGAAGTGGCTCCCAATTATCTTTGGGAAGTGGCTCCCAGTTGTCTTTGGGAATTGGCTCCCAGTTGTCTTTGGGAATTGGCTCCCAAGTGAGGTCTTCGGAGATGAAGTAGAGACTCACTACTAATTGCTTAATTGTTTTGATGAACTTATACATGTCTTATTCATACTATATATTTAGCAGTGGGTTGTGAACACACAGGTTACAAGTCTCTTATGGCGGGACTTGCAACTGAGTGGATTCACGATGCCTTTGCTGTGTGATCATTTTTATAGGCTTTATTTGTTAGACAAACTCTATGAACTCACCAACCATTTTGTTGACACTTTAGCATGTTTATCTCAGGTTAGTAAGGCGATAGCTAGTGCGTGGAACTTAGAGTCAAGCTGCATATTCTGAAGACTTACGCTTTTATCATTTACCATTCAAAAACATTTGTATACATTTATGTATCATACTTTGGAATCTCATGTTTGTAACTTTGAATTCATTAATCGAATGGTAACTTTTCAAAACGTCTCATTTAGAGTTCGTTTTCTATAACTTGTACTTTGTATTATGAAGTAGCACCCCAAGTGACACAGTCTTCCGCTGCGGTATTTTGGGGGTGTTACAATTATGCCTCTGATAAGAGATGAATGAATATCTATTGTACATATATCTATGATTGTTATAGTTTATAGCTTTGATTTTCACCATTTTTAGAAGTTCACAGCAGACTGATAAGAAATTTGTAGAAAAAACCACCGACCTTTTAACTAAGATCGCCAAACTTTTAACGAGGGAAGCTTTTATAACTTGAACACATATCATTTTCAACATACGCGCTAAAAAGAAAAAAACACCAAAACACATACATAGCAGAAAACCGACGCTTTTTACCCCATTCTGAGATTATTTTCGATCAAATTCAATTTCAAAACTCCAAGTTTAACATAATGAGGGTAAGTTTACACTTGTGTTAATCTTTTGAAATTTTTTAGGGTTTTAATGATAAAAAACTTAGGGTTTGCTATGATAATCTGAATTGGGGTTATTTAATGCTTGATTATGTCTTGGTTTATATGATTCTAGAGTTTTCCCCTTGATTAGTTATAGAATTTTGATCACTATTGATTGAGGGTTATCTTTGCCGTAATTTTGAGTAACTGCCTATGCTAGTAGCTCAATGTAGTTGCCTGAAACATTTAACATGAGTTTAAATTGAACTGTTGCATGATTTAAGAGAGTTTAAGAAGGATTTTTGAGAAGTTGCCTTTGGATACTTGAGAACTTGAAGTATAATGTTTTAACTGATAATAAATTGGACTTATATGCTTTAATAGAAACTTGAGATTAGTTATGAGATATAAGAGTCTTTTGAGGATAGATTTTGAGGCGTAGTAGCAATGAAAATGGTTCTTGGAATTAAGAACAGAGCACTTATGTGCAGAACAATAAAACCACCGGTCTTGTGGGCAAAGACCGCGGAACTTTTATAAAAACAGCCGAACATTTTCATCATTTGTCACATAACCGCCAGTTTTGTACTTAAAACCGCCGCTTTTCTGGAAAAATTTGGTCACATGATGCTTGAAATTTGCTTAATTGATTATATATTGGATGTTTATGTTTTCTAACAACTAATGTTTATTGTTTGTGAATGTTTAAAGACTAAATCTACAGAACATGATGCTGAGGCTGGTTCATCTATGCAGAGATAGCCTAAGAGGAAGAGAGGGTCAGTAACTGTGGAAGAGGCATTGATGCCAGTGGTTTCTCATCCTTATTTGCTTTGGAAGACTTGCAACACAGAAGCTAGGAGAGATTACAACAAGGTTTTGAGTACCTTGTATCAGAAGAGCCCCTATGCCCCATATCTGCTTGAATGGGAGGTTCTAAATAAGGCTGGTTGTGCAGGAGAAATTGAAGAGATGTTGAATATTAAGTTGGTATATGCTAAGGATGATGATGAAGTGCTGTTTGTGTCTGAAGCCTGGAGGATAGTGTTTGATATTAGGGAAAATGTGTACAAGGAGTTATGTTTGGAGTTCTATTCTACATTCAGTTTTGATAAGACAATTGGAGATGATAAGATTATGACTGAGAAGAGTATTTTCTTTAGGTTAGGAGGCAGGAAACATTCTATGACTTTGGCAAGGTTTTGTGTAGCTCTAGGATTGTATGAAGAAGAGGTTCTGGAAGATGAATACTATGAGGAGTATTTCAAAGGGGGTGCTAGGAATGTAATCAAGATAACAAATGTTGCTTTGAATGAGTTATGGGCTAGAGTTAGTAGTGAGGAAAGTTTGATCTTGTCAAGACACTTCATTATAGGTGACCATAATAAGGCACGATGCATCTTGGATCACCAAGACTCGGTCGTTCGACCCTTATTACGGCCGGTATAACATGTTGTACGGGTTACTAACTTTTTCATCTTGTAATATGTTAAATGCTTAATTCTTTTAGTAATGTTATGCATGTTTACAATATCTTTTTAATTATGCACCTCCTCTACCTAAGCTATAACATGTGTAATTCATTATTTATATTTTTAATCCTTTTTTATCGATTGTTACACTTGTCACAGTATGTAGAAACATTTATTACGAAGATTTAAGGGCCTGTTTGATTTGTAGGTGAGTTTAGGGTGCGTTTGGTATCTCACTATGGGAATGCGGCTATTACTATGAAAGTGATTAAAGGTGTTTGTTTAAAATGAGGGGGCTCACTACTATGGTAATGAATGATAGAAATGTTCCATACTCCATATACCTCAAAAGGCTAAGGTATGGATCTTTCATACCGAGGGGCCCACCACTACTATCAAAATCATTCACATTGTGATTGATGGCAGCATACCAAACGCACCCTTAGAATTAGATTTGGATTTGGGATTGGTTTTAAAGAAAAGTAGGAGAGAGAAAATTAATAATTATTAAATTATACTAATAATATATTTAAAGAAAACAAGAAATATGACTAATAATATATTTAATTTGTGGCTGAAATTTTTAGAGAAATAAAAGATAAATTATGATTGGTGGAAATCTTGAAAAGTAACCTATGAGGTGGATTGATATCTATCATTCGAATCTTTTTGTCAGGAGATTAGAAAAGAACCAAACACTTGATTTGATGCATTTTTGAATCCACACCCTTCAATATCCATAAACCAAACGGGCCCGTAACATTTTCCTAAATCTTTATTTGTTAGTTTAAAGGAATGTGCAATCACCCATCCCAATTGCATATATTTCAAAAAAAAAAAAAAAAAAAAATGAATGAAAATCCATCTATAGAAGGTTTTCACTTGAATTATTAGTGCTAAATTTGATATTAACATTTCCGACAGATTTGATGTCATCTATGCATATTTGTTGTATGATTTTTAAAAGATAGGATTAGTTGATTAAAAATTTGTTGGTAAAGTAATTTTTGAGGAAAGCAAGTGCAATTTCAAGATCTTAAACAACAAACATGAGAAGTCAATAAAGGTTATTAGGAAGAGAATTAGTCAAAAAGGAGACGATTACTTAATTGTTAATATGTCTTTTAAGAGATTAAACCTACAGATTTAGTCAACAAATGAATCAAAAGTCGAAACTATGTTTTTTAGACATTATAATATTATATTGCTCGTTATCCTTTGACCACAAAGTCTGCTATCTTTCATTCACCAAGTATTATTTATTAAGGAAAATTACATATGAGGATAAATCCTTCATATATATTAGTGATACAAGTTTTTAAGTTTTAATGTATATAATTTATGGTTCTAAAATGTTCGTAAAGGCGTGAGACTTGGTTATACTATCACGCCATGCTGTCACGCCTTATCTATAAATATGAAATACAATATATATATATAAATATTTTCATATTTCGTGCCGCATTATAAACGCAACAGCTTCGCTTTGGCTGCAAAAGCGTGAGGCTTAGTCATGCCGCCACGCAACGCCTCGCGCTATTTATAACCTTGATATAAGTTATAATTTTATTTGCTTTTGAAATTTATTCGTCATCATCAAAAAAGAAGATATTGTTAGTGCAACATTTACTAAGTCTAATTTAAGTTTTAACTAGGGGTGTCATTAGGGTCGGGTTGACCCGGCCCGAGCCCGATACGGCTTATCGGGTCGGTTTAACCGGGTTAAAATTTCTTGTTGGGTTATTTTGACCCGAATCCGATAACCTGACAATGATATCGAGTTCGGGTTAAATAACTAATATTGTCGGGTTACGGATTAACCCGAAAATTAATCTTTAATTTTTTAAATAATAATATAAAAGCCTAACGTCAATTTAGTGTAACATTCGTTGGAAATGATCATGGAATGCTTGATCGCCGTATCTTGGTCAGGTTGCGAGTTAGTTTTTAAAAATCAAAACCTGACTCAACCCGAACCGATAACACCCGTAGTTTTAAGGATGACAAATAAAAGTTCGCAACACATAAAATCACAAACGTTGGCAAAAAACGAGTAGGGCCATAACTGGTCCTAGCGAGCTGCTGGCGCGTCATGCTTTTGTTTGGTTCGGGTCCATTTTTGAAAGTTAACTTTCTTCTTACCTGACAAATCGGGTTCTTTCATTACATGTATGTATATGATAATTGAGTAATTAGGCAAACTCGCAACAAGGTTTAAACTTAGAGAGATGCCAAAACAAGAACTCCAATTTTACAAAACGTTAACTCAAAACGATTTTACCAAATGCCTCTAGCCAAGGCCAAAACTCTTTTTTCCAAACCTAGGACATTCATACTTACTATATAACATCAAACCAAAGTATTCATATGACCATAATCTGTGTGTATGTCTTCTCTAATCACGTAACGGGTTTACTACCCTATTGGTCAAACTAAGTTAAGGTCTCTTTGCATAAATGCATCTTTTCCTTTATGGAAGTGAATTACTTGTGGTGCAAAGCACTTAGCTTGTTTGCATCAAGGTGATTAGTGATTATGATTATGTTGGTTAATCATGGCTTAATTCAAATTGATTATTTGAGTTTAGATTATTTAAAAGTGTAATATTCTTTTGTATCTTCTATTTCTCAACAAATACAATCACTACACACTTTCACATTTAATATTCTTGCTCCCTACATTCTCTACACAATCTCATTTATTCTCCACTTTCCATCACACATTCCCTAATAATTTGTTTGTCCCTAACATTCCAAACAAATGATTTCTTCCACACTTCTATACAACCCCATTTAATTCTTTCACACTCCTATAAACATTCACAATCATTATATTATCTCATTCTTTCTAGACAATATATGACTTACTAAGTTATCATATCACACATTAAACACTTTCTCCTCATTTTGATATCAAACCTTCCTCACCATTCCTTCACCACATAACACCTTCCTACATTCGAATTTGAATTTGCCAACTCACTCCTCATCCACAAACATTCTCTTACACATCTTTGTACTTCTTGTCTCCGTCATTCCAACATAATCGTCTAAACATTCCGTTTGCCATATCCTTATCCAACCATCATAATTCAAACACATCACCATCTTTCACTCCTTCTCAACATTCAAATTTGAATTTGAATTTGGTTACACCTTCCTAACAACCTGCCTTCCTCAACACACTTCTATTTTGAATTTGAATTCAAATAAAACTTCCTCACTCTCAACCTTATTCACATTACAACAATTGCCAACTCATGCTACTCTATACTTTACACCCTATTTCTTTCACATCATACAACTTATTCTCCTAACAACTAGATTTTTAATTTCAGATTCTCCCTCCTTCAACATTCACACTTCCTCTCCAAGTTTAGTAAATTCCCTAGAATATTCCTTTGTACTTAAATTATGTCAACTCACTTCTTACACAACCATGATTAGTTCCTAACCCTCCTTCAACATCCACACTTTATCCCTAAGTTAAGCATATTACTTGAATATTCTTTTGTTCTTAACTCATGCCAACTCACTTCTTACTCAACCATGGTTATTTTCTAACTATTCCAAACATTTGAATTTAAATTTCAAATGTCTCTCTTTCCCTCTTATCACTTTAGGATATTCCTTGAATGTTCCTTATCTCAACAATTAGTTTTGAAAATTTAAATTTCAAATATGGGAAGCAAACTTTTATCCAACATGCATTATCCATTAGTTCTTCTCTTCCTCCTTGAAAATGGACAAACACCCCAAAATATCTTTTAAACACTCACAAATTATTTTTGACAATTGGATAATTGAGTTTGTTGACCTTATAAGCCTTTTAGAGTTAGAATGATATTGTAAAGGTTAAAAGTAAAGTGTACTAGGGGTTTAGCAGGATGGGGTAAATGTAAACCAAGCCCGAGAACAACAGCAGTTTCTGGCGCGCTGCTGATGTGCCATCATGCCAGCAGTGTGCTAGACTACTGTTGTCCATGTGCTTGGTCTATAAATATCCCTTCTTATCTTTAGTATTACTCACCTCTTTCCATTCATTCTATCTATTTTATTTCTTCTCTCTAACCTTCTAAGTCTACTAATCTTCTTGTGTTCTAATTTCCTCTTTTATCATCTTTGAAAAAACTTATCTTCTGCAAGAGAGATTTACAAGACCCTATTCCACTCTTGTGAATTGTGTCGAGGGTCGTGTTCTCTATACCCTTTCTACTAGAATAGAGTCTCTAGGTTAGGTTAGGACTTGGTTTGAACTATCATCTATCATTCATTTGATTTAGTTGCAAGAAGTTTTGTATCTTTGTGGTTAAGCCTAGATAGTGTGTTGATCTAGCGGGGTTTAATACTTCCGGGGGAAGTTCTTTGTGGTCTTAGTGGTTAAGTCAAATTGCGAGATTCTTGTGGGTGGTTTCTGAGGGCGGAATTCCGTTGGGAGTAGCTCTTTTTAATAAGCGACGATCTTTGTGCATATCAGTGGGGTGAAGTTGTAACAATTTGTAATCCGCCATAAGGATTATACTAGAGTAATAGTATCGGTGTCGTGGATTCGCAACTCGGCGTACGGACGGTATAAACCCCCATCCCAAACCAATATATATCGTGGTGTCAATCTCTCTCTCTCTCTCTCTCTCTCTCTCTCTCTCTTTCTTTCGCTTGTGTTGTTCTTTGATTGTTTCACCACTCGGGATCTTTGAGACTTGAAGTTTATAAAATTCAAAGAGGTCGAAAATACCGTATTCATCCCTTCTACGGTTAAATAGTTAAAGGCAAAAACGCATTGTTTTTACCTTAAATGCAGTCACTTGCTTCACTATTATATAAAAGGGTAACTACTTCACGTATATAAACTAAAGAGAGAGAAACAATTTTTGATGCATTTGTTAATACAAATATTGCCTAAAAACGTTATTTATATTTTACGATCTTTCTTAGTTTTGTTAACGACAAAAGGTAAAATTTATTTTTAGCAAATCATAAATAAGTTTAAAAGTCTTTTACTTAACATCACTCAAATTACATTTACATGTTTTCATAAAGTGATTTCAAATTGTAAAATGGATAAGTATACTTTAGTATAAGTTCATATGTTAAAAATGTCATATAAGTATATTTAGAAAGTTTTCTAAATATTGTGTCTTATTAGGATATAATTAATCAAACACTTTTTAGTAAATCATTCACTTGCTAAGCATCTCAAACAAACATTTTTAAGTCACTACATAAACTCTTTTACAAGAATACTTTCTTTTTTAAGTATATCTAAAATTAGAAATAATATATATATAATTACATCATCACTTGCATCACACATGTCCTTTCAAGGAAATATATGTGTAATAGACATGTTTTATTTTGTGTAGATTCATACTCAAAGATCTCAAAGTTGACTTTGTGAGATCTTGAGAATCTTGAGTTAGATTGTGAAATATTTTGTGCAGGATTCTGTCAGACATGATGGCGGAACCCTCAGGTATAACGGACGGAACCAAAGGATTGGTTCCGCCGTATCCGTGGGTTGGTCTGGAATTTTGCCTATAAATAGCAACCCACTCTTTGTGTTTTTCTTATCACATACAATCATAACATACTGCATATACATTCATTTCTCTCTTCTAACTCAGTTCCATTTCATATTTGTGAGTCTTTCTTTGTAGCAAGAAGATTACAACTTCACAAGCTTCAACACAACGTTGCAAGACTTGTTAAGCATAGCATAGTGTAAACTTGTAAAGTTTATACATTGTTGTATTGTATCCACTTGTAGTGATCGGTTAGTATTTTAGTCCTCAAAATACTTAGTGTATCGAGAGTTGTTGTACCCTTGAAAAAAAACTATCGTGAGTGGTTGAACCCTTGTGAAAGAACTCGACATCTAGTTTAGTGTCGAAAATAGTGTGTAAGCGACGTGTAAGGTTTTCTCCACCGGTTAAAGGAGCTTGTTGACTAGTGCGAGAAACTCTCGAGTTGGATACTCGGGGCGTGGAGTAGGGCAAGGAAAAAGAGTCCTTGTAGCCGAACCACGATAAACATCCGTGTTATAGTTTGATCATTTCTTACTTTTATTCTTGCATATTATTTTTTGTTTAGTAAGTTTTAGTTGTCGATTACACTTAAAAGTTTTCAGAGAAAATCAAGTTAAAAAACCGGTAAACTATTCAACCCCCCTTCTAGTTTTCCACAATTGGCATCAAGAGCTACGTTACTCAAGATTTTAAAATATATTGTATCTTAAAACTTGGAACGATCCATGAATTTTGAAAACTTCAAAGAAGGGCAATCTATGCAAAGACCACCGCTATTTGAACCAAATGGTTTTATATATTGGAAAAACCATTTTGAAACTTACGCAAAATCAAATGACATAGATCTATGGTATATTATTATTGAATGTATAAGGCTACTTTTAGGGATATTGGAAGTGGTCAGGATGAGGATAGTTCACTCACTAAACATAGTGATGATCAAAAGAAACTAATTGCCAAAAATAATGAAGCTAAAATGATGCTTTATAATGTTTTACCAAAGAAAAAGTATGAAAGAGTTTTTATGTGCAAAACCGCTAAAGAAATTTTGCAATTTTTAATAATTACTCATCAAGGAAACTCCCAAGTTAAGGATAACAAAATAGATCTTCTTGTCCAACAATATGAACAACTTTTTATTCCCGAAGATGAGACTATTGATAGTACATTTGGTAGATTTAACACTATTATTACTTCACTTAAAGTACTTGATGAATCTTTTTGTAGCAAGAATTTTGTCAGGAAATTCCTTAGAGCACTCCATCCAAACTGGAGAGCAAAAGTAACGGCTATTGAAGAATCTAAGGATCTTTCAAGCATGGCACTTGACGAGCTTATTGGAAACCTCAAAGTTCATGAAATGGTAATGGAAAAAAGATTCGGAGATAGTTAAAGGTAAGAAAGAAAAGGTGAAATCCATTGCCTTAAAAGCTAGAGTAGAATCAAGTGACGATGAGGAATCAAGTTCGGATAGTGAAGATGAAGAATATGCCATGGCGGTTAGAGACTTTAAGAAGTTCTTTTGAAGACGAGGAAAGTTTGTAAGGCAACCAAAAGATGAAAATAAATCTTCACGAAAAGATCGTGATGTAAAGAAAGTCAAGAATGAAATAAAGTGTTTTAGATGCGGAGATACAAGTCACCTAATAGGAGAATGTCCAAAACCACCTAAAAGGCTAAAAGCAAAACTCAAAGTGCTTTTGTAAGTGGTGCTTGGAGTGATAGTGAGAATGATGATGAAGAGCCGATAAATGACGAGGTAGCTCTTATGGATCAAGACTCAAATGAGGTACATTCCGATTCATCTTACTCTTCTATTGATGATGACACTTTGCAACAACAATACAATAAACTTTGTAAGTTAAGTTTAAAAATCATAAACAAAAACAAATTTTTGAAGACTAAAAAGGAATTTCTAGAAAACGAGGTTTATGAATTAAAATAAAAAGCTAAACGTTTAGAAAAGAGTAAAAATGTTGACACAATGTGCACAAGATAATCTTATTAAACAAAATTCAAAGTTTAAGAAGTTGGATAAAAGTATGTGTTGTGCGGATGAAATATTGAAACTCCAAAAATCACATTTTGATAGAACAGGGTTAGGATTCATGAAATCAGGGTCAATAAGTAGTTTAAAGAAACAAGGTGAAAAAAGACAAGAAAATGACAAAACTGCAGCAGTGACCCACAGAAATGACGGAACCAAATATTTGGTTCCGCCAGTTGAACCCATTGGTTCTGTGGAAACTGCTGCATAACAGAACACTTCAGTAACTAACCGTAATGAATTTGTTAAAGTTACAAAGAAGTCCAACATTAGCTCAACTGAAACTAAACTTAAACCAGCCATTAAAATAGGAGTAGGACTTGCTAAAAATGAATTTAGAACTAGAACTACTCAATCAAGACCCAAAACGCCTATATCCAAACACCCTTTTCCAAAAAGTAACTACAACACACAACCTTACTTTCAACATAGCTGGGGTCAAAACATAACTAGACAACATCAAGTTCCAAACTATGTGTCTTGGAACCCATATCCACCATTTCCTTACATGAATCAAGGTAATGGCATGTTTAACCAAAATGGACCCATGAGATATTGGGGACCAAATGTTTGAATGCTTGTTATAAAATAGGTTTGCTTAAAAGTGTGTTTGGAACCGGATGAATGGATCAAAGATAGCGGTTGCTCAAGACACATGACATGAAACAAAAGTCTTTTCTCAACATATCAAGTTTATGACAGAGGTAACGTTACTTTTGGTAGCAAGCTTAAAAGTAAAATCATCGGAAAAGGTACTATCTCTCATGACTCTCTATCCATTGATGATGTTGCTCACGTTGACAACTTACGATTTAATCTTCTTAGTATTAGTCAACTTAAAAAGTATAATGTCCTCTTTAGTGAAAACGAAAGTAAAATACTAAAAGATGACAAAACAATAGCTAAAGGAGTTCTTAAGAACAACGTATACGTCATGAAAATTGATAAAACATCTAGAGATGAACTTTGTCTTACCTCATTAGATGAATCCTCAACTCTTTGGCATAGACGCTTAGGTCATGCTAACATGAGACTCATTCAATCCATATCCTTTAAGGAATTAGTTAGAAACCTACCCAAGTTGAAATATGACCAACACTTTTGTGATGCTTGCAAAATTGGTAAACAAGTTCATAGTAGCCATAAGGCTTAAAATATGGTGTCTACATCTAGGTGTCTAGAACTTTTGCATATGGATTTTTTCGGTCCATCCGCTATACAAAGTTATGGAGGCAACTTCTACACTTTGGTCATAGTAGATGATTATTCACGATAAACATAGACAAGATTTTTGAAAAGTAAAAATGAAGCTTTCGAACAATTTGAAATTCTTAGTAAGAAAATTCAAAATCAATTAGGAAATTTCATTGTGTCAATTAGAACGGATCACAGTCGGGAATTTGATAATGAAATACAATTTGGTGAATTTTGTGATAAAAATGGTATAACACACAACTTCTCGGCTCCCCGCACTCCTCAATCTAATGGTGTAGTAGAACGTAAAAACCGGATACTTCAAGAGATGAGTAGAACAATGCTTAACAAACAAAATATTCCACAAAAGTTTTGGTGTAATGCCGTAGACACATCAACTTATATCTTAAACCGAGTCCTAATTAGACCGTTTTTAGATAAAACTCCATATGAATTATGTAGAGGTAAAAAGCCAACAATAGGATACTTTAAAGTATTTGGGAGTAAATGCTTTATACTAAACACCAAGGATTATCTCACTAAATTTGACCCAAAGTCTTTTGAAGGTGTGTTCCTTAGATATTCACAAAATATCAAAGTTTATATTGTTCTAAATAAAGAAACATTAAGAGTCGAGGAATCGTTGAACGTAACATTCGACAAAAGTCCACCTCCCTCTAAGACATCACCTTTGGTAGATGATGACTTAGTTGAAAGTCAAGTTATTAATCAAAATGATTTAGAAAACGATAAGGAAGATGAAGTATTAAATAAAGAAATTGTTAATATTAAAGATTCTAAAAGTCATCCATTAGATAGTGTCATAGGTAAACTTAACGAAAGAACCTTAAGATCGAAAGCTCAAAATGAAAGTAACTATTTTTGTTTTATATCAACCATTGAACCTAAAAATATAAATGAAGCTATAAAAGATGAATCTTGGGTAATAACTATGCAAGAAGAATTGAACCATTTTTAGAAATGATGTTTGGACACTAGTTCCTCAACCAAAGAATCAAACTATAATTGGAACAAAATGGGTCTTTCGAAATAAAATGGATGAAAATGGAGTTGTGTCTAGAAACAAAGCTAGGCTAGTAGCACAAGGTTATAATCAACAAGAAGGCATTGACTACGATGAAACTTTTGCTCCGGTTGTTAGGCTCGAGTCAATTAGAATCTTACTTGCATATGCATGCGCACGTGACTTTAAGCTTTTTCAAATGGACGTCAAAAGTGCATTCTTAAATGGTTTTATTAATGAAGAAGTTTATGTTGCTCAACCACCGGGATTTACCGACTTTGAAAAACCTAATCACGTTTACAAACTTAAAAAGGCTTTATACAGACTTAAGCAAGCTCCAAAAGCATGATATGATTGACTTAAAAACTTCCTAGTTGACCATAAGTATATCATAGGCCTAGTTGACAACACTCTCTTTACTAAGAAGAAAGAATCACACATTATCATAGTTCAAATTTATGTTGATGACATTATATTCGGGTCAACTTGTCAAGAACTATGCGACGATTTCTCTAAAATCATGCATGACGAGTTTGAGATGAGTATGATGGGAGAACTCAACTTTTTCTTAGGACTTCAAATTAAGCAATTAGAAGATGGGATATTCTTTAACCAATCTAAATACATAAAAGACATGCTTAAGAAATTTGATCTAGAAGATTCAAAACCTATCAAAATGCCTATGTCCTCGAAAACCAAACTCACAAAGGATGAGGAAAGTGAATCCGTAGATAACACTAAATATAGGGGTATGATTGGTAGTCTACTCTATCTCACAGCTAGTAGACCCAACATTATGTTTAGCGTTTGTTTATGTGATCGTTTTCAAGAAGATCCCAAAACAATCCATCTTGAAGCCGTAAAAAGAATTTTTAGGTACATCAAAGGCACTACACATCTAGGATTATGGTATCCCAAGGAACGGGTGTAGAAACCATAGTGTATGCTGACTCGGATCATGTTGGTGACTATGTTGATAGAAAAAGTACAAGTGGTATTTGTACTTTTGTTGGACATTGTCTCACCTTATGGTTCTCCAAGAAGCAAACGACCTTCGCAATCTCAACAACTGAAGCCGAATACGTATCGGCCGGAAAAACATGTCAACAAGCTCTTTGGATGAAGCAAGCGCTCGCGGACTACGGAATTGTAATTAAAGATATATCTATCCTTTGCGACAACAAAGGAGCCATCAACCTGAGTAAAAATCCAGTCCAACATGCTCGTACCAAACATATAGAAATATGTTGGGAATTAAATAATCAGAAGAATCAGCATAAAGGCTTAAGGAAATACATCAAGTATGTTTCTGCTGATAAAGCACAAAGCACGTTTCCACTGATGGATTCTGCTGAAGAATGTTTTCTACTGATAGTGTTTCTGCTGATGCTACTATGACTCATACAACAGCTGTGTAGATAAGTACAACTTATTCTACTAATTCATATACAAGAAAATATCTTTGTTGTAGTCATCAAATTGAACACTCCAAGTGAGTTGTAATCCTAGATACATGTTGTATCTTAATCACTGACATGATAAGTCATCATCTAGCTAGAATGAAGATTAGTCATAAGCTAGTATTTAGATGAGTCATATAGATTGTAAAAGATCTTTTCCTTGGACTATAAAAGGAAGATCTTAGATATGACTTAAATAGTGTGTAGAAAATACATACATGTGTAGAGATATACATAAAGAAAAACATTAGAACAAAACACAAGATTCAAGGTCTTTGTAACCCTAGTGATAGTGAAGATCACTCGTATTATTCTGAATAATATTGAATCGTTTGGTGAAATACTTTCATTGTTCTTTGTTAAATAAACACAAGCATCACAGTTCCATTTCCAATAAATATTCTAAATGTGGTTAAGTAGATTCCGCATACTTAATCATATTCACTCAAAGTATCATATTTACACATTACAAAGGTCCAACACCTCATAGTGTGTGATCAAATCAAGTGATCCTCTCAGTTGGTATCAGAGCTTCCAGGTTGATATCTTTGATTTAGAAGAAGAAATGGACACAGAATCTATTCAAACAAATGTTGCTGCAAAGTTGCCAGTTCTTAAACAAAATGAGTTTGAATTGTGGAGGTTAAGAATAGAACAGTTTTTCCAGGTGCAGGATTACACTCTCTGGGAGATCATTGAAGATGGAAACTCTTTCAAACCCACAACCACTTCATCAACAGTTGAAGGTAGGGAAATTACAGTTGTTCAAACTATCCCTACAACTGCTGATGAAAGAATAAAGAAGAAGAATGACCTCAAGGCCAGAAGTATGCTGATGATGACCATTCCAAATGATCAACTTATAAACTTCAGCAAATTCAAAGATGCCAAGTCATTATTTGAGGCAATTGTTGCAAGGTATGGAGGGAATGAATCCACCAAGAAGACCTAGAAAACCCTTCTCAAGCAGCAGTTTGAAAATTTCTCATCAACCAAGAATGAATCTCTTGACCACATGTTTACAAGGCTACAGAAAATTGTGAGTCAACTTGCTGTTCTTGGGGTTGACATACCTCAAGAAGATTTAAACTCAAAATTTCTGAGAAGCTTACCAGAAGAGTGGGCTATGCATGTTGTTGTTCGGAAGAATAAACCAGACATAGACACTATGGATCTTATGGATTTGTATAGTGATTGGTCCCAAACGGTCAACCTGAATTGACCAGGTGAATGGTCAACTAAGTCAAACGTCTCAGACCAAATCTCCGCGGAAGTATAGTGTTTCCCCGGGTCGTTATGTCCCGACGAGGTGTGGATGGTATAAAAACGGGTTTGTGATCGGGTGAATCTGGACGGGAAAAGGGTTTGAGATTGATTAAACTACGGAATCTACAAGGAAATAGCTTAAACAAGCTATATGAATAAGACTGGAAGCTAGGAAAAACCATAAACGTTTAAAACTTAAAACGCGTACGTTCACGTTTAAATAAAACGTAAACGTACAAAATTAAAAGTGAAAACTGAAATCTGAAAACCCCCAGGGGGTGAAAATGACACTTTTACAAACTTAAAATAAAAAGAAAATTTAAAATGAAAGTGAAACTATTAAAATGATTATTTTAATATTTAAATACTATTTAATTAATTAAAACTATTTAAAAAGTAAATTAAACCTAATTTAAATAAACTAAAAAATAATAAACACTAGAAATTAAACTAAAAACTTGCAAAAATAATTTTTAAAACTTAAAATGAACTTGAAGAAAGTATAAAAAAATAAAAATAAATATTTTTGTCTTTTTATGAGTTTTTTTATTAGTTAAAAACTACTTATATTAATCAAACTAATTAAATTATTTTAAATTACAAATAATACTAACTTAACTTAGAAAATTATGGAAAAATTCCTAAAACTATTTTATAATATTTAAAAGCTAGGAAAAATATAAAAACTAGGTCTTGCTTAATAAAAACTAATTATGATATTTAAAACTTAATTATTAATTAATTACTAATAAAACTAATATTAAATATAATAAATACCAAATGATGAAATAAAAATCTGAGAAAATTACTAAAAATACTTTAATATGAAAGGAAATTAAGAAAAATATAAAAATGCTAAGTTCTTAATAAAAATTTAAAAATGAAAATTAAAATTTAAATTATATTAAATAGAAACTATCACTTAAAAATAAATTTGATTTTCTGGATTTTTCTTTTGGAAACTTAATTTACACCTAAAAGCATGAACTTTTTATAAAAACAACTTTTTAGGAAATCAGAAATAAGCCAGAATAAGCCAAAAAGTTGAGACAGTTGACTATGTTTGACCAAGGATGAAAATAAGCTCAATTGAGATCAAATGGGACCCACAATGGTTAAGTCTGATTCAAACTAGCTATGTGGACATGATTGAGCCAGAAAAAGCAAAAGGAGACCACAAAATAAGCAATTAAGCTCAAATAAGCACTTGGCTTATTTGTTTCAACACTGAAAATGGGACAGCTTTGGGGAGCTGAAGGTGGGTCCCAGGGCTTTTCAGGTCAAACAAAAGGTCAAAGTCTAAGGCCTGGTAGGAGGGGGTTGAAGGAACTAAAAATGGAGATGTGGGGACCACTGAGGTGGGCTGCAAACCACCACCAAGTGGTGGTGTTGGGCTGATTATCTGATGCAGCAGGGCATATGCTTGCCCTGCAAGTAAGTTTGAGCCAGGGTAGGGCCCACAAACAAAATCACAAAAATACAAGCACCATGGAACCTTAGAGATGAGCTGAGATACTATCTTTCCTAAAAAGCTCAAAGCTTAAAACATACTACATAAATCAAAACAATTCATGCCATTTTGATGAAAATTGAAAGAGTGCACATTTGACTTTTGAAGAAAACTTGAGATTTTGACTTTTGTTGATTTCTAATGGCTATAACTGAATTAATAAGTTGTATTAAGATGAAATAAGTCTAAATTAAGCTATTTTAACAATAATCTAACTAAAATGCAAGGTGATGCAACCTAAGATCAGATCAGTGAACAACTAGAACCAAATCAAAATTACTTTGACTTATGAGCAAATACCTACTGATGTTTATGACTAATCCAAGCTAATGGCACCTTATGCAGTCTATCTATGGACAAAGAACAACAAAACAACCATAAGCATACTCAGAACAGTGCTAATCCAAACACACCTTAATTCCTAGGTTTACACTACAAATCTAATATTTAAACCAAAACACTCACTTTTTTTTAATTGAAACAGATTCAATATACACCATACAAGTTTAATGATCTTAAAAGTACATCCTAAGATACATGGAACATCATATAGCATAAAAAAAAGTTATATTGAGACAGTGAGCTTACAAGATGACCTTCAAGGTGAGAATCAAATAACCAAGGGACCAAATTATGACCTAATGCCTCCCCTGAGGCTTCTAAACCAGAACCATATCCATGCTTGCTGTTTTTCTTCTTCTTCCTTGATTATTTTTTATTTTTCACTATTTATTTATAATTTTGAGAATTTTTTGGATTTCCTTATACTAAACTGTTTAAAGTTCTTTAAGAGCTTTGAAGAGCTTATATTTGACTGAAATAAGCTTAAACCAACAATAAACAACACCTTATAACAACATTGAGTAATTTTGGAATTTTCAAGTAAAAAATGACAAAATAGAAATTAAGCTGCAAATGATTGAACTTTAGATTAAAAACTAATTAGATTACAATGGAAACACTAATTACAAGCTTTTTGAATGAAATTACAACTTGAAAAGCTAAATTTAAGCTAATTCGACATAAAAACCTACATTACAACTATACTACCCCTAACTACTGCTCCATCTTCCCTCTTTTTCTTTTCTTTTATAGGTCCTGGAGTGCTTCTCTCACTTTCCCACTTGCTTTATGGCCGTTGGATGGCTTACTTTTGATCTCAGCCTTCAAATTATGTTTTGGCGGGAAATCGTGTTTTGGCAGATAATGGGTTTGGTGAGGTATATTAAATGAGGAGGGGGGTTGTGTGGGTGTAGGTGAGTATCATTGATGATACTTGGTAAGTTGGTGAAGAAATTGGAGGAGGGGGGGACACGGAACTGAAAACGGGGGAGGTGAGGATGGTGTACAGTGGTGGTGTTGGGGGTTGACTGGGTCAAAGTTGGGGAAGTATTAAAAGGCTGGGGTGGTTTTGGGCTTTTGGTGGGCTAGGGGGTGTTGATGGATCAGGTTTAGTTTATGCTTTATGATAGAAACAAATGGTCCAATTTGGTTTTTAACTAATAAACAACAAGGACCAAAATTGTAATTTTCAGAAACTTGGGGACTGAAAATGTAACTTTCACAAAGTATTCACAAGGACTAATTTAGACAACATTTGAATATTACAAGGATGAACATTAATATTTTCCAAAATAAAATATCCAGGGACTAATTTAGCAAATTTCCAAACTACGGGGACTAAACTTGTAATTTTCTCAAAATTTTCATCCAGGGATTAAAAGTGAGACATGTGAATTCCCAAAGGCCCAAAATGATTTTTTCTTTCAAAAATATCCCACCAGGGACCAAATCTGCCAAAATCTGAAACTCGAGGGACCAAACTGTAAATTCTCAAAAATTTTCTAATTTTTCACCAAAGGACAAAATATGACAACTTATGATTGTAAATGGACCTTTGGTGATAATTTTCCATATTTTGAATGACTAGTGACTAATTTTGTAATTTTATGAAAGTTAGGGGACTGAAACTGCCAATTTTGCAAACTTTATACGTTTTTCATTTGTCTTTACTCATTTTGCATCTAAAACATATAAAACACAATTTTGAAATATTTTTAGTATTTTGATGCATTTCTGAGTGTTTTTGTATGTTTTGCAGTTTAGATTTGACCAAAAATGATGAGTGTTTGAGCACTCATCAATCCCCCACACTAAACTATTGCTAGTCCCTAGCAATAACTGTTTTGAAAACTTGATGGATTTTAAACTCTTTACCAAAAGCCATCACTTCTGGAGTAGCCAGATGTAAGAACTGTGGCACACCTGATAACCGTGTGATTTTGAGCAAACCACCAGCTGTCAACGGATTTGATTAGTCTTTACCAAAAGCCGTTTGCTTCTGGACTAGCCAACTCTTGATGGACAAAGTCAACATCTTGGTGAGTTGATTACCAATTATGGATTTTCCACTGCCTTTACCACAAGCCATAATCTTGCGGGCTAGCCAACTTATTCGCTTTTTAGGATATGGCGAGTTGAGGTACCATACAATTTTGGGCAAATTGCAAGCCATAAACGGATTTGATATATCTTTACCAAGAGCCGTTTACTCCTGGATTAGCCAATCCCTTTGTCGGTTAGACATGGCGGACTGATTACCACAAAAATTTTGAAGCACCAGTGAAAAATTTTTGAATTTTTTTTGAAATTTTGGCTAAAACGGGGGTACTAGATAGTAAAATGTGATAAAATTCGCTAGAATACCCCCCACACTTAGCATGAATATTGTCCTCAATATTCAAAGTCCCGGCTATTATGCCGACTCTTTGAACGTAAAAGGGCAACATTACAAGCTAAGCGTGGAAAAAACACCATTTTGTATTTTCACTGTTGTAACCATAATAGGGGTAACTCCCCCACACTTAGGGTGAAAACCCTAAGTAAATGCTACTGTTTTTGTTTACTGAGTCGCTAGCTTGACTCGACCCCAAATTCATTTGTCCTTGGGGAAGCATGATGTGGAAGAAACAATCTCAATCGGACTTTCATTCAAAATGTTTGGATAAACATATGAAGCACGTGAAAGTTCCACACCGATGAGATAAAATCCCGGCTCAAGATAATGATACATGAAAATGCCGGGATCAAAGATGGTATCTTCATTCCCGAAGGAGTGAAGAACAGGAGAAGTCACCTTATAGGTGAAGAAAAGGAAGAAAATCATGATGCAAATCATGAGTTGATCTTCTTCCTCGAGAGGAGGCTCATTAGCCTGAGTTTGGATTTCAAAGGTTAAGCTCGTAAACAACCCGGGAGGGTGGGTGGGAATTTGCAAATTCTCATAATTGAGAGCATCTCCCCCCGGGCTATTAAACTCCGAAGGAGTCATGATATGATGAGTGAGTTCACCGGAGAACTCCTCATGAAGAGAATCATTCACAAGATGTGAATTTGTGAATTCATGTTCCGGAATAGACTCATCACAATCCTCATTCTGAATATCAAAGATTGGATTATCAGAAATCAAAGTGAATTCAGAGTCGAATTCAAATAGAGGATTGGTGAGAGTGGTATTGAATGTTTCGGGAACAAAGAGATTAACATTCTCTTGTGGACTGTCGGGATCAGAAGTGAGTGACGGATCATGATATAGGAGACTTTCAATTTCTCCCAGATCGGCTTGGAAATCGAGGAGACCATCCTCACTTTCCAATGAAAGTGGATTGATGTGAGTAAGTTCATCAGCGAACTCCTCAAGAAGAGGATCAACATCAGACTGAGGGAGTGATGCCTCGATATACTCAATGTCTCCATGAGATGTACAATCATCATTAAAATCTGAGAAAGTCTCAAAATGATCGTTTGAATACTCAAGAGGGGAAGGAATATCACACATATCATCCAAAGTTCCCTCTGACTCTCTCGGGATTGGGACAAGGATCTCAACACTAGACTTTATTAATTCGTCTGATTCCTTATCAGGAACAGTGTCAAGATGCTCGTCCCCCATAATCAGAGAATGAGTGTGAACTTCGGGTGTGATAACAGACTGAGGGAGATGAGAGGAGCTAGCATTCATGGATTGTACAAGTTCCATTTGATCTTCTGCTAGTAATTTCCCAGTCTCATTATTTTCTCCCTGATTTTCAATGGAAGGAATTACAAGTGATGAATCTGACGAACCCTTATAAAATTGAAGAATATCAAGGGTGTCTTTATTATCACTATCATCATCACAGTCAAGAAGAGCAGCTTGACGAAATTTGGCACGTGTTATGGCTGCTTGTTCTAAGACTAGTAATTCTTCCATGCTCAATTCGTTTCTAGCCTCTCGTTCTTCAGCAAGTAATTCTGCCATAGATTTCTCACGAGAGTCTCGAAACGATGTAGTAACCAACTCCTCCTTAAGTTCTTTCAATAAATCAAGAGCCTTTACTAAAAGGTCTTGCTCAGTATCATGCGGAGTTGTGTGAATCATTTGGTACTGTGGAGGTGGGTCTGAAAACGAAGAGTCGTAATTGTTACAAGGAAATGGATTCCTTGTTTGACAATCCGAGCTAGAGTATGGACCTCCACAGTAATCACAACAGAAAAACTGATGTGGCTGTGGGTGATAAGTGCTAGAGTTATAATCGTTACCAGGAAACTGCTCATAGACAAGAGTGTTTCCCGATTGACAATCAGAACTGCAATGTGAACCACCACAGTACTCACAACAGTAAAACTGGTGAGTCTCATGGTGTGGTAACTGATAGAATGAATCAGACGTGTCATGGTAGGAATAGGGATTCTGGTTATAGACAGACCCGTTTCCTGACTCTACCATGCCACAGCTGGGGCAATTGCCACCATTATAAGGATTACCACACCAATGGCAAATAAGAAGGTGTGGATGAGACATAGAAAGAATCAAAAGGTTTGGGAGGGGTAGGGATGAAGAATCAAAGATGTGAGAGGGTAAATGTGAAAATTTTTGGGTTTTTGGAAAGACATTTTGTACAAATGATAAAGAAAATGTTTTTTGTGTTTTTTGTGTTTGTTGAAAACTGATTTTAAAATGTTTTCGGGAACGGTTTTGGTTTGATAATAAGAAAATATGAACAAAGGATGGATAAATGTACAATGAAACGAATTCCAAAATCACTAATCAGAAAAACCGTTTAGAAAACGCACACAACCTCCCCGGCAGCGGCGCCAAAATTTGATTGGTCCCAAACGGTCAACCTGAATTGACCAGGTGAATGGTCAACTAAGTCAAACGTCTCAGACCAAATCTCCGCGGAAGTATAGTGTTTCCCCGGGTCGTTATGTCCCGACGAGGTGTGGATGGTATAAAAACGGGTTTGTGATCGGGTGAATCTGGACGGGAAAAGGGTTTGAGATTGATTAAACTACGGAATCTACAAGGAAATAGCTTAAACAAGCTATATGAATAAGACTGGAAGCTAGGAAAAACCATAAACGTTTAAAACTTAAAACGCGTACGTTCACGTTTAAATAAAACGTAAACGTACAAAATTAAAAGTGAAAACTGAAATCTGAAAACCCCCAGGGGGTGAAAATGACACTTTTACAAACTTAAAATAAAAAGAAAATTTAAAATGAAAGTGAAACTATTAAAATGATTATTTTAATATTTAAATACTATTTAATTAATTAAAACTATTTAAAAAGTAAATTAAACCTAATTTAAATAAACTAAAAAATAATAAACACTAGAAATTAAACTAAAAACTTGCAAAAATAATTTTTAAAACTTAAAATGAACTTGAAGAAAGTATAAAAAAATAAAAATAAATATTTTTGTCTTTTTATGAGTTTTTTTATTAGTTAAAAACTACTTATATTAATTAAACTAATTAAATTATTTTAAATTACAAATAATACTAACTTAACTTAGAAAATTATGGAAAAATTCCTAAAACTATTTTATAATATTTAAAAGCTAGGAAAAATATAAAAACTAGGTCTTGCTTAATAAAAACTAATTATGATATTTAAAACTTAATTATTAATTAATTACTAATAAAACTAATATTAAATATAATAAATACCAAATGATGAAATAAAAATCTGAGAAAATTACTAAAAATACTTTAATATGAAAGGAAATTAAGAAAAATATAAAAATGCTAAGTTCTTAATAAAAATTTAAAAATGAAAATTAAAATTAAAATTATATTAAATAGAAACTATCACTTAAAAATAAATTTGATTTTCTGGATTTTTCTTTTGGAAACTTAATTTACACCTAAAAGCATGAACTTTTTATAAAAACAACTTTTTAGGAAATCAGAAATAAGCCAGAATAAGCCAAAAAGTTGAGACAGTTGACTATGTTTGACCAAGGATGAAAATAAGCTCAATTGAGATCAAATGGGACCCACAATGGTTAAGTCTGATTCAAACTAGCTATGTGGACATGATTGAGCCAGAAAAAGCAAAAGGAGACCACAAAATAAGCAATTAAGCTCAAATAAGCACTTGGCTTATTTGTTTCAACACTGAAAATGGGACAGCTTTGGGGAGCTGAAGGTGGGTCCCAGGGCTTTTCAGGTCAAACAAAAGGTCAAAGTCTAAGGCCTGGTAGGAGGGGGTTGAAGGAACTAAAAATGGAGATGTGGGGACCACTGAGGTGGGCTGCAAACCACCACCAAGTGGTGGTGTTGGGCTGATTATCTGATGCAGCAGGGCATATGCTTGCCCTGCAAGTAAGTTTGAGCCAGGGTAGGGCCCACAAACAAAATCACAAAAATACAAGCACCATGGAACCTTAGAGATGAGCTGAGATACTATCTTTCCTAAAAAGCTCAAAGCTTAAAACATACTACATAAATCAAAACAATTCATGCCATTTTGATGAAAATTGAAAGAGTGCACATTTGACTTTTGAAGAAAACTTGAGATTTTGACTTTTGTTGATTTCTAATGGCTATAACTGAATTAATAAGTTGTATTAAGATGAAATAAGTCTAAATTAAGCTATTTTAACAATAATCTAACTAAAATGCAAGGTGATGCAACCTAAGATCAGATCAGTGAACAACTAGAACCAAATCAAAATTACTTTGACTTATGAGCAAATACCTACTGATGTTTATGACTAATCCAAGCTAATGGCACCTTATGCAGTCTATCTATGGACAAAGAACAACAAAACAACCATAAGCATACTCAGAACAGTGCTAATCCAAACACACCTTAATTCCTAGGTTTACACTACAAATCTAATATTTAAACCAAAACACTCACTTTTTTTTAATTGAAACAGATTCAATATACACCATACAAGTTTAATGATCTTAAAAGTACATCCTAAGATACATGGAACATCATATAGCATAAAAAAAAGTTATATTGAGACAGTGAGCTTACAAGATGACCTTCAAGGTGAGAATCAAATAACCAAGGGACCAAATTATGACCTAATGCCTCCCCTGAGGCTTCTAAACCAGAACCATATCCATGCTTGCTGTTTTTCTTCTTCTTCCTTGATTATTTTTTATTTTTCACTATTTATTTATAATTTTGAGAATTTTTTGGATTTCCTTATACTAAACTGTTTAAAGTTCTTTAAGAGTTTTGAAGAGCTTATATTTGACTGAAATAAGCTTAAACCAACAATAAACAACACCTTATAACAACATTGAGTAATTTTGGAATTTTCAAGTAAAAAATGACAAAATAGAAATTAAGCTGCAAATGATTGAACTTTAGATTAAAAACTAATTAGATTACACTGGAAACACTAATTACAAGCTTTTTGAATGAAATTACAACTTGAAAAGCTAAATTTAAGCTAATTCGACATAAAAACCTACATTACAACTATACTACCCCTAACTACTGCTCCATCTTCCCTCTTTTTCTTTTCTTTTATAGGTCCTGGAGTGCTTCTCTCACTTTCCCACTTGCTTTATGGCCGTTGGATGGCTTACTTTTGATCTCAGCCTTCAAATTATGTTTTGGCGGGAAATCGTGTTTTGGCAGATAATGGGTTTGGTGAGGTATATTAAATGAGGAGGGGGGTTGTGTGGGTGTAGGTGAGTATCATTGATGATACTTGGTGAGTTGGTGAAGAAATTGGAGGAGGGGGGGACACGGAACTGAAAACGGGGGAGGTGAGGATGGTGTACAGTGGTGGTGTTGGGGGTTGACTGGGTCAAAGTTGGGGAAGTATTAAAAGGCTGGGGTGGTTTTGGGCTTTTGGTGGGCTAGGGGGTATTGATGGATCAGGTTTAGTTTATGCTTTATGATAGAAACAAATGGTCCAATTTGGTTTTTAACTAATAAACAACAAGGACCAAAATTGTAATTTTTAGAAACTTGGGGACTGAAAATGTAACTTTCACAAAGTATTCACAAGGACTAATTTAGACAACATTTGAATATTACAAGGATGAACATTGATATTTTCCAAAATAAAATATCCGAGGACTAATTTAGCAAATTTCCAAACTCCGGGGACTAAACTTGTAATTTTCTCAAAATTTTCATCCAGGGATTAAAAGTGACACATGTGAATTCCCAAAGGCCCAAAATGATTTTTTCTTTCAAAAATATCCCACCAGGGACCAAATCTGCCAAAATCTGAAACTCGAGGGACCAAACTGTAAATTCTCAAAAATTTTCTAATTTTTCACCAAAGGACAAAATATGACAACTTATGATTGTAAATGGACCTTTGGTGATAATTTTCCATATTTTGAATGACTAGTGACTAATTTTGTAATTTTATGAAAGTTAGGGGACTGAAACTGCCAATTTTGCAAACTTTATACGTTTTTCATTTGTCTTTACTCATTTTGCATCTAAAACATATAAAAAACAATTTTGAAATATTTTTAGTATTTTGATGCATTTCTGGGTGTTTTTGTATGTTTTGCAGTTTAGATTTGACCAAAAATGATGAGTGTTTGAGCACTCATCAATCCCCCACACTAAACTATTGCTAGTCCCTAGCAATAACTGTTTTGAAAACTTGATGGATTTTAAACTCTTTACCAAAAGCCATCACTTCTGGAGTAGCCAGATGTAAGAACTGTGGCACACCTGATAACCGTGTGATTTTGAGCAAACCACCAGCTGTCAACGGATTTGATTAGTCTTTACCAAAAGCCGTTTGCTTCTGGACTAGCCAACTCTTGATGGACAAAGTCAACATCTTGGTGAGTTGATTACCAATTATGGATTTTCCACTGCCTTTACCACAAGCCATAATCTTGCGGGCTAGCCAACTTATTCGCTTTTTAGGATATGGCGAGTTGAGGTACCATACAATTTTGGGCAAATTGCAAGCCATAAACGGATTTGATATATCTTTACCAAGAGCCGTTTACTCCTGGATTAGCCAATCCCTTTGTCGGTTAGACATGGCGGACTGATTACCACAAAAATTTTGAAGCACCAGTGAAAAATTTTTGAATTTTTTTTGAAATTTTGGCTAAAACGGGGGTACTAGATAGTAAAATGTGATAAAATTCGCTAGAATACCCCCCACACTTAGCATGAATATTGTCCTCAATATTCAAAGTCCCGGCTATTATGCCGACTCTTTGAACGTAAAAGGGCAACATTACAAGCTAAGCGTGGAAAAAACACCATTTTGTATTTTCACTGTTGTAACCATAATAGGGGTAACTCCCCCACACTTAGGGTGAAAACCCTAAGTAAATGCTACTGTTTTTGTTTACTGAGTCGCTAGCTTGACTCGACCCCAAATTCATTTGTCCTTGGGGAAGCATGATGTGGAAGAAACAATCTCAATCGGACTTTCATTCAAAATGTTTGGATAAACATATGAAGCACGTGAAAGTTCCACACCGATGAGATAAAATCCCGGCTCAAGATAATGATACATGAAAATGCCGGGATCAAAGATGGTATCTTCATTCCCGAAGGAGTGAAGAATAGGAGAAGTCACCTTATAGGTGAAGAAAAGGAAGAAAATCATGATGCAAATCATGAGTTGATCTTCTTCCTCGAGAGGAGGCTCATTAGCCTGAGTTTGGATTTCAAAGGTTAAGCTCGTAAACAACCCGGGAGGGTGGGTGGGAATTTGCAAATTCTCATAATTGAGAGCATCTCCCCCCAGGCTATTAAACTCCGAAGGAGTCATGATATGATGAGTGAGTTCACCGGAGAACTCCTCATGAAGAGAATCATTCACAAGATGTGAATTTGTGAATTCATGTTCCGGAATAGACTCATCACAATCCTCATTCTGAATATCAAAGATTGGATTATCAGAAATCAAAGTGAATTCAGAGTCGAATTCAAATAGAGGATTGGTGAGAGTGGTATTGAATGTTTCGGGAACAAAGAGATTAACATTCTCTTGTGGACTGTCGGGATCAGAAGTGAGTGACGGATCATGATATAGGAGACTTTCAATTTCTCCCAGATCGGCTTGGAAATCGAGGAGACCATCCTCACTTTCCAATGAAAGTGGATTGATGTGAGTAAGTTCATCAGCGAACTCCTCAAGAAGAGGATCAACATCAGACTGAGGGAGTGATGCCTCGATATACTCAATGTCTCCATGAGATGTACAATCATCATTAAAATATGAGAAAGTCTCAAAATGATCGTTTGAACACTCAAGAGGGGAAGGAATATCACACATATCATCCAAAGTTCCATGTGACTCTCTCGGGATTGGGACAAGGATCTCAACACTAGACTTTATTAATTCGTCCGATTCCTTATCAGGAACAGTGTCAAGATGCTCGTCCCCCATAATCAGAGAATGAGTGTGAACTTCGGGTGTGATAACAGACTGAGGGAGATGAGAGGAGCTAGCATTCATGGATTGTACAAGTTCCATTTGATCTTCTGCTAGTAATTTCCCCGTCTCATTATTTTCTCCCTGATTTTCAATGGAAGGAATTACAAGTGATGAATCTGACGAACCCTTATAAAATTGAAGAATATCAAGGGTGTCTTCATTATCACTATCATCATCACAGTCTAGAAGAGCAGCTTGACGAAATTTGGCACGTGTTATGGCTGCTTGTTCTAAGACTAGTAATTCTTCCATGCTCAATTCGTTTCTAGCCTCTCGTTCTTCAGCAAGTAATTCTGCCATAGATTTCTCACGAGAGTCTCGAAACGATGTAGTAACCAACTCCTCCTTAAGTTCTTTCAATAAATCAAGAGCCTTTAGTAAAAGGTCTTGCTCAGTATCATGCGGAGTTGTGTGAATCATTTGGTACTGTGGAGGTGGGTCTGAAAACGAAGAGTCGTAATTGTTACAAGGAAATGGATTCCTTGTTTGACAATCCGAGCTAGAGTATGGACCTCCACAGTAATCACAACAGTAAAACTGATGTGGCTGTGGGTGATAAGTGCTAGAGTTATAATCGTTACCAGGAAACTGCTCATAGACAAGAGTGTTTCCCGATTGACAATCAGAACTGCAATGTGAACCACCACAGTACTCACAACAGTAAAACTGGTGAGTCTCATGGTGTGGTAACTGATAGAATGAATCAGACGTGTCATGGTAGGAATAGGGATTCTGGTTATAGACAGACCCGTTTCCTGACTCTACCATGCCACAGCTGGGGCAATTGCCACCATTATAAGGATTACCACACCAATGGCAAATAAGAAGGTGTGGATGAGACATAGAAAGAATCAAAAGGTTTGGGAGGGGTAGGGATGAAGAATCAAAGATGTGAGAGGGTAAAGGTGAAAATTTTTGGGTTTTTGGAAAGACATTTTGTACAAATGATAAAGAAAATGTTTTTTGTGTTTTTTGTGTTCGTTGAAAACTGATTTTAAAATGTTTTCGGGAACGGTTTTGGTTTGATAATAAGAAAATATGAACAAAGGATGGATAAATGTACAATGGAACGAATTCCAAAATCACTAATCAGAAAAACCGTTTAGAAAACGCACACAACCTCCCCGGCAGCGGCGCCAAAATTTGATTGGTCCCAAACGGTCAACCTGAATTGACCAGGTGAATGGTCAACTAAGTCAAACGTCTCAGACCAAATCTCCGCGGAAGTATAGTGTTTCCCCGGGTCGTTATGTCCCGACGAGGTGTGGATGGTATAAAAACGGGTTTGTGATCGGGTGAATCTGGACGGGAAAAGGGTTTGAGATTGATTAAACTACGGAATCTACAAGGAACTAGCTTAAACAAGCTATATGAATAAGACTGGAAGCTAGGAAAAACCATAAACGTTTAAAACTTAAAACGCGTACGTTCACGTTTAAATAAAACGTAAACATACAAAATTAAAAGTGAAAACTGAAATCTGAAAACCCCCAGGGGGTGAAAATGACACTTTTACAAACTTAAAATAAAAAGAAAATTTAAAATGAAAGTGAAACTATTAAAATGATTATTTTAATATTTAAATACTATTTAATTAATTAAAACTATTTAAAAAGTAAATTAAACCTAATTTAAATAAACTAAAAAATAATAAACACTAGAAATTAAACTAAAAACTTGCAAAAATAATTTTTAAAACTTAAAATGAACTTGAAGAAAGTATAAAAAAATAAAAATAAATATTTTTGTCTTTTTATGAGTTTTTTTATTAGTTAAAAACTACTTATATTAATTAAACTAATTAAATTATTTTAAATTACAAATAATACTAACTTAACTTAGAAAATTATGGAAAAATTCCTAAAACTATTTTATAATATTTAAAAGCTAGGAAAAATATAAAAACTAGGTCTTGCTTAATAAAAACTAATTATGATATTTAAAACTTAATTATTAATTAATTACTAATAAAACTAATATTAAATATAATAAATACCAAATGATGAAATAAAAATCTGAGAAAATTACTAAAAATACTTTAATATGAAAGGAAATTAAGAAAAATATAAAAATGCTAAGTTCTTAATAAAAATTTAAAAATGAAAATTAAAATTTAAATTATATTAAATAGAAACTATCACTTAAAAATAAATTTGATTTTCTGGATTTTTCTTTTGGAAACTTAATTTACACCTAAAAGCATGAACTTTTTATAAAAACAACTTTTTAGGAAATCAGAAATAAGCCAGAATAAGCCAAAAAGTTGAGACAGTTGACTATGTTTGACCAAGGATGAAAATAAGCTCAATTGAGATCAAATGGGACCCACAATGGTTAAGTCTGATTCAAACTAGCTATGTGGACATGATTGAGCCAGAAAAAGCAAAAGGAGACCACAAAATAAGCAATTAAGCTCAAATAAGCACTTGGCTTATTTGTTTCAACACTGAAAATGGGACAGCTTTGGGGAGCTGAAGGTGGGTCCCAGGGCTTTTCAGGTCAAACAAAAGGTCAAAGTCTAAGGCCTGGTAGGAGGGGGTTGAAGGAACTAAAAATGGAGATGTGGGGACCACTGAGGTGGGCTGCAAACCACCACCAAGTGGTGGTGTTGGGCTGATTATCTGATGCAGCAGGGCATATGCTTGCCCTGCAAGTAAGTTTGAGCCAGGGTAGGGCCCACAAACAAAATCACAAAAATACAAGCACCATGGAACCTTAGAGATGAGCTGAGATACTATCTTTCCTAAAAAGCTCAAAGCTTAAAACATACTACATAAATCAAAACAATTCATGCCATTTTGATGAAAATTGAAAGAGTGCACATTTGACTTTTGAAGAAAACTTGAGATTTTGACTTTTGTTGATTTCTAATGGCTATAACTGAATTAATAAGTTGTATTAAGATGAAATAAGTCTAAATTAAGCTATTTTAACAATAATCTAACTAAAATGCAAGGTGATGCAACCTAAGATCAGATCAGTGAACAACTAGAACCAAATCAAAATTACTTTGACTTATGAGCAAATACCTACTGATGTTTATGACTAATCCAAGCTAATGGCACCTTATGCAGTCTATCTATGGACAAAGAACAACAAAACAACCATAAGCATACTCAGAACAGTGCTAATCCAAACACACCTTAATTCCTAGGTTTACACTACAAATCTAATATTTAAACCAAAACACTCACTTTTTTTTAATTGAAACAGATTCAATATACACCATACAAGTTTAATGATCTTAAAAGTACATCCTAAGATACATGGAACATCATATAGCATAAAAAAAAGTTATATTGAGACAGTGAGCTTACAAGATGACCTTCAAGGTGAGAATCAAATAACCAAGGGACCAAATTATGACCTAATGCCTCCCCTGAGGCTTCTAAACCAGAACCATATCCATGCTTGCTGTTTTTCTTCTTCTTCCTTGATTATTTTTTATTTTTCACTATTTATTTATAATTTTGAGAATTTTTTGGATTTCCTTATACTAAACTGTTTAAAGTTCTTTAAGAGCTTTGAAGAGCTTATATTTGACTGAAATAAGCTTAAACCAACAATAAACAACACCTTATAACAACATTGAGTAATTTTGGAATTTTCAAGTAAAAAATGACAAAATAGAAATTAAGCTGCAAATGATTGAACTTTAGATTAAAAACTAATTAGATTACACTGGAAACACTAATTACAAGCTTTTTGAATGAAATTACAACTTGAAAAGCTAAATTTAAGCTAATTCGACATAAAAACCTACATTACAACTATACTACCCCTAACTACTGCTCCATCTTCCCTCTTTTTCTTTTCTTTTATAGGTCCTGGAGTGCTTCTCTCACTTTCCCACTTGCTTTATGGCCGTTGGATGGCTTACTTTTGATCTCAGCCTTCAAATTATGTTTTGGCGGGAAATCGTGTTTTGGCAGATAATGGGTTTGGTGAGGTATATTAAATGAGGAGGGGGGTTGTGTGGGTGTAGGTGAGTATCATTGATGATACTTGGTGAGTTGGTGAAGAAATTGGAGGAGGGGGGGACACGGAACTGAAAACGGGGGAGGTGAGGATGGTGTACAGTGGTGGTGTTGGGGGTTGACTGGGTCAAAGTTGGGGAAGTATTAAAAGGCTGGGGTGGTTTTGGGCTTTTGGTGGGCTAGGGGGTATTGATGGATCAGGTTTAGTTTATGCTTTATGATAGAAACAAATGGTCCAATTTGGTTTTTAACTAATAAACAACAAGGACCAAAATTGTAATTTTTAGAAACTTGGGGACTGAAAATGTAACTTTCACAAAGTATTCACAAGGACTAATTTAGACAACATTTGAATATTACAAGGATGAACATTGATATTTTCCAAAATAAAATATCCGAGGACTAATTTAGCAAATTTCCAAACTCCGGGGACTAAACTTGTAATTTTCTCAAAATTTTCATCCAGGGATTAAAAGTGACACATGTGAATTCCCAAAGGCCCAAAATGATTTTTTCTTTCAAAAATATCCCACCAGGGACCAAATCTGCCAAAATCTGAAACTCGAGGGACCAAACTGTAAATTCTCAAAAATTTTCTAATTTTTCACCAAAGGACAAAATATGACAACTTATGATTGTAAATGGACCTTTGGTGATAATTTTCCATATTTTGAATGACTAGTGACTAATTTTGTAATTTTATGAAAGTTAGGGGACTGAAACTGCCAATTTTGCAAACTTTATACGTTTTTCATTTGTCTTTACTCATTTTGCATCTAAAACATATAAAAAACAATTTTGAAATATTTTTAGTATTTTGATGCATTTCTGGGTGTTTTTGTATGTTTTGCAGTTTAGATTTGACCAAAAATGATGAGTGTTTGAGCACTCATCAATCCCCCACACTAAACTATTGCTAGTCCCTAGCAATAACTGTTTTGAAAACTTGATGGATTTTAAACTCTTTACCAAAAGCCATCACTTCTGGAGTAGCCAGATGTAAGAACTGTGGCACACCTGATAACCGTGTGATTTTGAGCAAACCACCAGCTGTCAACGGATTTGATTAGTCTTTACCAAAAGCCGTTTGCTTCTGGACTAGCCAACTCTTGATGGACAAAGTCAACATCTTGGTGAGTTGATTACCAATTATGGATTTTCCACTGCCTTTACCACAAGCCATAATCTTGCGGGCTAGCCAACTTATTCGCTTTTTAGGATATGGCGAGTTGAGGTACCATACAATTTTGGGCAAATTGCAAGCCATAAACGGATTTGATATATCTTTACCAAGAGCCGTTTACTCCTGGATTAGCCAATCCCTTTGTCGGTTAGACATGGCGGACTGATTACCACAAAAATTTTGAAGCACCAGTGAAAAATTTTTGAATTTTTTTTGAAATTTTGGCTAAAACGGGGGTACTAGATAGTAAAATGTGATAAAATTCGCTAGAATACCCCCCACACTTAGCATGAATATTGTCCTCAATATTCAAAGTCCCGGCTATTATGCCGACTCTTTGAACGTAAAAGGGCAACATTACAAGCTAAGCGTGGAAAAAACACCATTTTGTATTTTCACTGTTGTAACCATAATAGGGGTAACTCCCCCACACTTAGGGTGAAAACCCTAAGTAAATGCTACTGTTTTTGTTTACTGAGTCGCTAGCTTGACTCGACCCCAAATTCATTTGTCCTTGGGGAAGCATGATGTGGAAGAAACAATCTCAATCGGACTTTCATTCAAAATGTTTGGATAAACATATGAAGCACGTGAAAGTTCCACACCGATGAGATAAAATCCCGGCTCAAGATAATGATACATGAAAATGCCGGGATCAAAGATGGTATCTTCATTCCCGAAGGAGTGAAGAACAGGAGAAGTCACCTTATAGGTGAAGAAAAGGAAGAAAATCATGATGCAAATCATGAGTTGATCTTCTTCCTCGAGAGGAGGCTCATTAGCCTGAGTTTGGATTTCAAAGGTTAAGCTCGTAAACAACCCGGGAGGGTGGGTGGGAATTTGCAAATTCTCATAATTGAGAGCATCTCCCCCCAGGCTATTAAACTCCGAAGGAGTCATGATATGATGAGTGAGTTCACCGGAGAACTCCTCATGAAGAGAATCATTCACAAGATGTGAATTTGTGAATTCATGTTCCGGAATAGACTCATCACAATCCTCATTCTGAATATCAAAGATTGGATTATCAGAAATCAAAGTGAATTCAGAGTCGAATTCAAATAGAGGATTGGTGAGAGTGGTATTGAATGTTTGGGGAACAAAGAGATTAACATTCTCTTGTGGACTGTCGGGATCAGAAGTGAGTGACGGATCATGATATAGGAGACTTTCAATTTCTCCCAGATCGGCTTGGAAATCGAGGAGACCATCCTCACTTTCCAATGAAAGTGGATTGATGTGAGTAAGTTCATCAGCGAACTCCTCAAGAAGAGGATCAACATCAGACTGAGGGAGTGATGCCTCGATATACTCAATGTCTCCATGAGATGTACAATCATCATTAAAATCTGAGAAAGTCTCAAAATGATCGTTTGAACACTCAAGAGGGGAAGGAATATCACACATATCATCCAAAGTTCCATGTGACTCTCTCGGGATTGGGACAAGGATCTCAACACTAGACTTTATTAATTCGTCCGATTCCTTATCAGGAACAGTGTCAAGATGCTCGTCCCCCATAATCAGAGAATGAGTGTGAACTTCGGGTGTGATAACAGACTGAGGGAGATGAGAGGAGCTAGCATTCATGGATTGTACAAGTTCCATTTGATCTTCTGCTAGTAATTTCCCCGTCTCATTATTTTCTCCCTGATTTTCAATGGAAGGAATTACAAGTGATGAATCTGACGAACCCTTATAAAATTGAAGAATATCAAGGGTGTCTTCATTATCACTATCATCATCACAGTCTAGAAGAGCAGCTTGACGAAATTTGGCACGTGTTATGGCTGCTTGTTCTAAGACTAGTAATTCTTCCATGCTCAATTCGTTTCTAGCCTCTCGTTCTTCAGCAAGTAATTCTGCCATAGATTTCTCACGAGAGTCTCGAAACGATGTAGTAACCAACTCCTCCTTAAGTTCTTTCAATAAATCAAGAGCCTTTAGTAAAAGGTCTTGCTCAGTATCATGCGGAGTTGTGTGAATCATTTGGTACTGTGGAGGTGGGTCTGAAAACGAAGAGTCGTAATTGTTACAAGGAAATGGATTCCTTGTTTGACAATCCGAGCTAGAGTATGGACCTCCACAGTAATCACAACAGTAAAACTGATGTGGCTGTGGGTGATAAGTGCTAGAGTTATAATCGTTACCAGGAAACTGCTCATAGACAAGAGTGTTTCCCGATTGACAATCAGAACTGCAATGTGAACCACCACAGTACTCACAACAGTAAAACTGGTGAGTCTCATGGTGTGGTAACTGATAGAATGAATCAGACGTGTCATGGTAGGAATAGGGATTCTGGTTATAGACAGACCCGTTTCCTGACTCTACCATGCCACAGCTGGGGCAATTGCCACCATTATAAGGATTACCACACCAATGGCAAATAAGAAGGTGTGGATGAGACATAGAAAGAATCAAAAGGTTTGGGAGGGGTAGGGATGAAGAATCAAAGATGTGAGAGGGTAAAGGTGAAAATTTTTGGGTTTTTGGAAAGACATTTTGTACAAATGATAAAGAAAATGTTTTTTGTGTTTTTTGTGTTCGTTGAAAACTGATTTTAAAATGTTTTCGGGAACGGTTTTGGTTTGATAATAAGAAAATATGAACAAAGGATGGATAAATGTACAATGGAACGAATTCCAAAATCACTAATCAGAAAAACCGTTTAGAAAACGCACACAACCTCCCCGGCAGCGGCGCCAAAATTTGATTGGTCCCAAACGGTCAACCTGAATTGACCAGGTGAATGGTCAACTAAGTCAAACGTCTCAGACCAAATCTCCGCGGAAGTATAGTGTTTCCCCGGGTCGTTATGTCCCGACGAGGTGTGGATGGTATAAAAACGGGTTTGTGATCGGGTGAATCTGGACGGGAAAAGGGTTTGAGATTGATTAAACTACGGAATCTACAAGGAAATAGCTTAAACAAGCTATATGAATAAGACTGGAAGCTAGGAAAAACCATAAACGTTTAAAACTTAAAACGCGTACGTTCACGTTTAAATAAAACGTAAACATACAAAATTAAAAGTGAAAACTGAAATCTGAAAACCCCCAGGGGGTGAAAATGACACTTTTACAAACTTAAAATAAAAAGAAAATTTAAAATGAAAGTGAAACTATTAAAATGATTATTTTAATATTTAAATACTATTTAATTAATTAAAACTATTTAAAAAGTAAATTAAACCTAATTTAAATAAACTAAAAAATAATAAACACTAGAAATTAAACTAAAAACTTGCAAAAATAATTTTTAAAACTTAAAATGAACTTGAAGAAAGTATAAAAAAATAAAAATAAATATTTTTGTCTTTTTATGAGTTTTTTTATTAGTTAAAAACTACTTATATTAATTAAACTAATTAAATTATTTTAAATTACAAATAATACTAACTTAACTTAGAAAATTATGGAAAAATTCCTAAAACTATTTTATAATATTTAAAAGCTAGGAAAAATATAAAAACTAGGTCTTGCTTAATAAAAACTAATTATGATATTTAAAACTTAATTATTAATTAATTACTAATAAAACTAATATTAAATATAATAAATACCAAATGATGAAATAAAAATCTGAGAAAATTACTAAAAATACTTTAATATGAAAGGAAATTAAGAAAAATATAAAAATGCTAAGTTCTTAATAAAAATTTAAAAATGAAAATTAAAATTTAAATTATATTAAATAGAAACTATCACTTAAAAATAAATTTGATTTTCTGGATTTTTCTTTTGGAAACTTAATTTACACCTAAAAGCATGAACTTTTTATAAAAACAACTTTTTAGGAAATCAGAAATAAGCCAGAATAAGCCAAAAAGTTGAGACAGTTGACTATGTTTGACCAAGGATGAAAATAAGCTCAATTGAGATCAAATGGGACCCACAATGGTTAAGTCTGATTCAAACTAGCTATGTGGACATGATTGAGCCAGAAAAAGCAAAAGGAGACCACAAAATAAGCAATTAAGCTCAAATAAGCACTTGGCTTATTTGTTTCAACACTGAAAATGGGACAGCTTTGGGGAGCTGAAGGTGGGTCCCAGGGCTTTTCAGGTCAAACAAAAGGTCAAAGTCTAAGGCCTGGTAGGAGGGGGTTGAAGGAACTAAAAATGGAGATGTGGGGACCACTGAGGTGGGCTGCAAACCACCACCAAGTGGTGGTGTTGGGCTGATTATCTGATGCAGCAGGGCATATGCTTGCCCTGCAAGTAAGTTTGAGCCAGGGTAGGGCCCACAAACAAAATCACAAAAATACAAGCACCATGGAACCTTAGAGATGAGCTGAGATACTATCTTTCCTAAAAAGCTCAAAGCTTAAAACATACTACATAAATCAAAACAATTCATGCCATTTTGATGAAAATTGAAAGAGTGCACATTTGACTTTTGAAGAAAACTTGAGATTTTGACTTTTGTTGATTTCTAATGGCTATAACTGAATTAATAAGTTGTATTAAGATGAAATAAGTCTAAATTAAGCTATTTTAACAATAATCTAACTAAAATGCAAGGTGATGCAACCTAAGATCAGATCAGTGAACAACTAGAACCAAATCAAAATTACTTTGACTTATGAGCAAATACCTACTGATGTTTATGACTAATCCAAGCTAATGGCACCTTATGCAGTCTATCTATGGACAAAGAACAACAAAACAACCATAAGCATACTCAGAACAGTGCTAATCCAAACACACCTTAATTCCTAGGTTTACACTACAAATCTAATATTTAAACCAAAACACTCACTTTTTTTTAATTGAAACAGATTCAATATACACCATACAAGTTTAATGATCTTAAAAGTACATCCTAAGATACATGGAACATCATATAGCATAAAAAAAAGTTATATTGAGACAGTGAGCTTACAAGATGACCTTCAAGGTGAGAATCAAATAACCAAGGGACCAAATTATGACCTAATGCCTCCCCTGAGGCTTCTAAACCAGAACCATATCCATGCTTGCTGTTTTTCTTCTTCTTCCTTGATTATTTTTTATTTTTCACTATTTATTTATAATTTTGAGAATTTTTTGGATTTCCTTATACTAAACTGTTTAAAGTTCTTTAAGAGTTTTGAAGAGCTTATATTTGACTGAAATAAGCTTAAACCAACAATAAACAACACCTTATAACAACATTGAGTAATTTTGGAATTTTCAAGTAAAAAATGACAAAATAGAAATTAAGCTGCAAATGATTGAACTTTAGATTAAAAACTAATTAGATTACACTGGAAACACTAATTACAAGCTTTTTGAATGAAATTACAACTTGAAAAAGCTAAATTTAAGCTAATTCGACATAAAAACCTACATTACAACTATACTACCCCTAACTACTGCTCCATCTTCCTCTTTTTCTTTTCTTTTATAGGTCCTGGAGTGCTTCTCTCACTTTCCCACTTGCTTTATGGCCGTTGGATGGCTTACTTTTGATCTCAGCCTTCAAATTATGTTTTGGCGGGAAATCGTGTTTTGGCAGATAATGGGTTTGGTGAGGTATATTAAATGAGGAGGGGGGTTGTGTGGGTGTAGGTGAGTATCATTGATGATACTTGGTGAGTTGGTGAAGAAATTGGAGGAGGGGGGGACACGGAACTGAAAACGGGGGAGGTGAGGATGGTGTACAGTGGTGGTGTTGGGGGTTGACTGGGTCAAAGTTGGGGAAGTATTAAAAGGCTGGGGTGGTTTTGGGCTTTTGGTGGGCTAGGGGGTGTTGATGGATCAGGTTTAGTTTATGCTTTATGATAGAAACAAATGGTCCAATTTGGTTTTTAACTAATAAACAACAAGGACCAAAATTGTAATTTTTAGAAACTTGGGGACTGAAAATGTAACTTTCACAAAGTATTCACAAGGACTAATTTAGACAACATTTGAATATTACAAGGATGAACATTAATATTTTCCAAAATAAAATATCCGGGGACTAATTTAGCAAATTTCCAAACTCCGGGGACTAAACTTGTAATTTTCTCAAAATTTTCATCCAGGGATTAAAAGTGACATATGTGAATTCCCAAAGGCCCAAAATGATTTTTTCTTTCAAAAATATCCCACCAGGGACCAAATCTGCCAAAATCTGAAACTCGAGGGACCAAACTGTAAATTCTCAAAAATTTTCTAATTTTTCACCAAAGGACAAAATATGACAACTTATGATTGTAAATGGACCTTTGGTGATAATTTTCCATATTTTGAATGACTAGTGACTAATTTTGTAATTTTATGAAAGTTAGGGGACTGAAACTGCCAATTTTGCAAACTTTATACGTTTTTTCATTTGTCTTTACTCATTTTGCATCTAAAACATATAAAACACAATTTTGAAATATTTTTAGTATTTTGATGCATTTCTGAGTGTTTTTGTATGTTTTGCAGTTTAGATTTGACCAAAAATGATGAGTGTTTGAGCACTCATCAATCCCCCACACTAAACTATTGCTAGTCCCTAGCAATAACTGTTTTGAAAACTTGATGGATTTTAAACTCTTTACCAAAAGCCATCACTTCTGGAGTAGCCAGATGTAAGAACTGTGGCACACCTGATAACCGTGTGATTTTGAGCAAACCACCAGCTTGTCAACGGATTTGATTAGTCTTTACCAAAAGCCGTTTGCTTCTGGACTAGCCAACTCTTGATGGACAAAGTCAACATCTTGGTGAGTTGATTACCAATTATGGATTTTCCACTGCCTTTACCACAAGCCATAATCTTGCGGGCTAGCCAACTTATTCGCTTTTTAGGATATGGCGAGTTGAGGTACCATACAATTTTGGGCAAATTGCAAGCCATAAACGGATTTGATATATCTTTACCAAGAGCCGTTTACTCCTGGATTAGCCAATCCCTTTGTCGGTTAGACATGGCGGACTGATTACCACAAAAATTTTGAAGCACCAGTGAAAAATTTTTGAATTTTTTTTGAAATTTTTTTTGAAATTTTGGCTAAAACGGGGGTACTAGATAGTAAAATGTGATAAAATTCGCTAGAATACCCCCCACACTTAGCATGAATATTGTCCTCAATATTCAAAGTCCCGGCTATTATGCCGACTCTTTGAACGTAAAAGGGCAACATTACAAGCTAAGCGTGGAAAAAACACCATTTTGTATTTTCACTGTTGTAACCATAATAGGGGTAACTCCCCCACACTTAGGGTGAAAACCCTAAGTAAATGCTACTGTTTTTGTTTACTGAGTCGCTAGCTTGACTCGACCCCAAATTCATTTGTCCTTGGGGAAGCATGATGTGGAAGAAACAATCTCAATCGGACTTTCATTCAAAATGTTTGGATAAACATATGAAGCACGTGAAAGTTCCACACCGATGAGATAAAATCCCGGCTCAAGATAATGATACATGAAAATGCCGGGATCAAAGATGGTATCTTCATTCCCGAAGGAGTGAAGAACAGGAGAAGTCACCTTATAGGTGAAGAAAAGGAAGAAAATCATGATGCAAATCATGAGTTGATCTTCTTCCTCGAGAGGAGGCTCATTAGCCTGAGTTTGGATTTCAAAGGTTAAGCTCGTAAACAACCCGGGAGGGTGGGTGGGAATTTGCAAATTCTCATAATTGAGAGCATCTCCCCCCGGGCTATTAAACTCCGAAGGAGTCATGATATGATGAGTGAGTTCACCGGAGAACTCCTCATGAAGAGAATCATTCACAAGATGTGAATTTGTGAATTCATGTTCCGGAATAGACTCATCACAATCCTCATTCTGAATATCAAAGATTGGATTATCAGAAATCAAAGTGAATTCAGAGTCGAATTCAAATAGAGGATTGGTGAGAGTGGTATTGAATGTTTCGGGAGCAAAGAGATTAACATTCTCTTGTGGACTGTCGGGATCAGAAGTGAGTGACGGATCATGATATAGGAGACTTTCAATTTCTCCCAGATCGGCTTGGAAATCGAGGAGACCATCCTCACTTTCCAATGAAAGTGGATTGATGTGAGTAAGTTCATCAGCGAACTCCTCAAGAAGAGGATCAACATCAGACTGAGGGAGTGATGCCTCGATATACTCAATGTCTCCATGAGATGTACAATCATCATTAAAATCTGAGAAAGTCTCAAAATGATCGTTTGAACACTCAAGAGGGGAAGGAATATCACACATATCATCCAAAGTTCCATGTGACTCTCTCGGGATTGGGACAAGGATCTCAACACTAGACTTTATTAATTCGTCCGATTCCTTATCAGGAACAGTGTCAAGATGCTCGTCCCCCATAATCAGAGAATGAGTGTGAACTTCGGGTGTGATAACAGACTGAGGGAGATGAGAGGAGCTAGCATTCATGGATTGTACAAGTTCCATTTGATCTTCTGCTAGTAATTTCCCCGTCTCATTATTTTCTCCCTGATTTTCAATGGAAGGAATTACAAGTGATGAATCTGACGAACCCTTATAAAATTGAAGAATATCAAGGGTGTCTTCATTATCACTATCATCATCACAGTCTAGAAGAGCAGCTTGACGAAATTTGGCACGTGTTATGGCTGCTTGTTCAAAGACTAGTAATTCTTCCATGCTCAATTCGTTTCTAGCCTCTCGTTCTTCAGCAAGTAATTCTGCCATAGATTTCTCACGAGAGTCTCGAAACGATGTAGTAACTAACTCCTCCTTAAGTTCTTTCAATAAATCAAGAGCCTTTAGTAAAAGGTCTTGCTCAGTATCATGCGGAGTTGTGTGAATCATTTGGTACTGTGGAGGTGGGTCTGAAAACGAAGAGTCGTAATTGTTACAAGGAAATGGATTCCTTGTTTGACAATCCGAGCTAGAGTATGGACCTCCACAGTAATCACAACAGTAAAACTGATGTGGCTGTGGGTGATAAGTGCTAGAGTTATAATCGTTACCAGGAAACTGCTCATAGACAAGAGTGTTTCCCGATTGACAATCAGAACTGCAATGTGAACCACCACAGTACTCACAACAGAAAAACTGTTGAGTCTCATGGTGTGGTAACTGATAGAATGAATCAGACGTGTCATGGTAGGAATAGGGATTCTGGTTATAGACAGACCCGTTTCCTGACTCTACCATGCCACAGCTGGGGCAATTGCCACCATTATAAGGATTACCACACCAATGGCAAATAAGAAGGTGTGGATGAGACATAGAAAGAATCAAAAGGTTTGGGAGGGGTAAGGATGAAGAATCAAAGATGTGAGAGGGTAAAGGTGAAAATTTTTGGGTTTTTGGAAAGACATTTTGTACAAATGATAAAGAAAATGTTTTTTGTGTTTTTTGTGTTCGTTGAAAACTGATTTTAAAATGTTTTCGGGAACGGTTTTGGTTTGATAATAAGAAAATATGAACAAAGGATGGATAAATGTACAATGGAACGAATTCCAAAATCACTAATCAGAAAAACCGTTTAGAAAACGCACACAACCTCCCCGGCAGCGGCGCCAAAATTTGATTGGTCCCAAACGGTCAACCTGAATTGACCAGGTGAATGGTCAACTAAGTCAAACGTCTCAGACCAAATCTCCGCGGAAGTATAGTGTTTCCCCGGGTCGTTATGTCCCGACGAGGTGTGGATGGTATAAAAACGGGTTTGTGATCGGGTGAATCTGGACGGGAAAAGGGTTTGAGATTGATTAAACTACGGAATCTACAAGGAAATAGCTTAAACAAGCTATATGAATAAGACTGGAAGCTAGGAAAAACCATAAACGTTTAAAACTTAAAACGCGTACGTTCACGTTTAAATAAAACGTAAACGTACAAAATTAAAAGTGAAAACTGAAATCTGAAAACCCCCAGGGGGTGAAAATGACACTTTTACAAACTTAAAATAAAAAGAAAATTTAAAATGAAAGTGAAACTATTAAAATGATTATTTTAATATTTAAATACTATTTAATTAATTAAAACTATTTAAAAAGTAAATTAAACCTAATTTAAATAAACTAAAAAATAATAAACACTAGAAATTAAACTAAAAACTTGCAAAAATAATTTTTAAAACTTAAAATGAACTTGAAGAAAGTATAAAAAAATAAAAATAAATATTTTTGTCTTTTTATGAGTTTTTTTATTAGTTAAAAACTACTTATATTAATTAAACTAATTAAATTATTTTAAATTACAAATAATACTAACTTAACTTAGAAAATTATGGAAAAATTCCTAAAACTATTTTATAATATTTAAAAGCTAGGAAAAATATAAAAACTAGGTCTTGCTTAATAAAAACTAATTATGATATTTAAAACTTAATTATTAATTAATTACTAATAAAACTAATATTAAATATAATAAATACCAAATGATGAAATAAAAATCTGAGAAAATTACTAAAAATACTTTAATATGAAAGGAAATTAAGAAAAATATAAAAATGCTAAGTTCTTAATAAAAATTTAAAAATGAAAATTAAAATTAAAATTATATTAAATAGAAACTATCACTTAAAAATAAATTTGATTTTCTGGATTTTTCTTTTGGAAACTTAATTTACACCTAAAAGCATGAACTTTTTATAAAAACAACTTTTTAGGAAATCAGAAATAAGCCAGAATAAGCCAAAAAGTTGAGACAGTTGACTATGTTTGACCAAGGATGAAAATAAGCTCAATTGAGATCAAATGGGACCCACAATGGTTAAGTCTGATTCAAACTAGCTATGTGGACATGATTGAGCCAGAAAAAGCAAAAGGAGACCACAAAATAAGCAATTAAGCTCAAATAAGCACTTGGCTTATTTGTTTCAACACTGAAAATGGGACAGCTTTGGGGAGCTGAAGGTGGGTCCCAGGGATTTTCAGGTCAAACAAAAGGTCAAAGTCTAAGGCCTGGTAGGAGGGGTTGAAAAAAACTAAAAATGGAGATGTGGGGACCACTGAGGTGGGCTGCAAACCACCACCAAGTGGTGGTGTTGGGCTGATTATCTGATGCAGCAGGGCATATGCTTGCCCTGCAAGTAAGTTTGAGCCAGGGTAGGGCCCACAAATAAAATCACAAAAATACAAGCACCATGGAACCTTAGAGATGAGCTGAGATACTATCTTTCCTAAAAAGCTCAAAGCTTAAAACATACTACATAAATCAAAACAATTCAAGCCATTTTGATGAAAATTGAAAGAGTGCACATTTGACTTTTGAAGAAAACTTGAGATTTTGACTTTTGTTGATTTCTAATGGCAAAAACTGAATTAATAAGTTGTATTAAGATGAAATAAGTCTAAATTAAGCTATTTTAACAATAATCTAACTAAAATGCAAGGTGATGCAACCTAAGATCAGATCAGTGAACAACTAAAACCAAATCAAAATTACTTTGACTTATGAGCAAATACCTACTGATGTTTATGACTAATCCAAGCTAATGGCACCTTATGCAGTCTATCTATGGACAAAGAACAACAAAACAACCATAAGCATACTCAGAACAATGCTAATCCAAACACACCTTAATTCCTAGGTTTACACTACAAATCTAATATTTAAACCAAAACACTCACTTTTTTTTTAATTGAAACAGATTCAATATACACCATACAAGTTTAATGATCATAAAAGTACATCCTAAGATACATGGAACATCATATAGCATAAAAAAAAGTTATATTGAGACAGTGAGCTTACAAGATGACCTTCAAGGTGAGAATCAAATAACCAAGGGACCAAATTATGACCTAATGCCTCCCCTGAGGCTTCTAAACCAGAACCATATCCATGCTTGCTGTTTTTCTTCTTCTTCCTTGATTATTTTTTATTTTTCACTATTTATTTATAATTTTGAGAATTTTTTGGATTTCCTTATACTAAACTGTTTAAAGTTCTTTAAGAGCTTTGAAGAGCTTATATTTGACTGAAATAAGCTTAAACCAACAACAAACAACACCTTATAACAACATTGAGTAATTTTGGAATTTTCAAGTAAAAAATGACAAAATAGAAATTAAGCTGCAAATGATTGAACTTTAGATTAAAAACTAATTAGATTACACTGGAAACACTTATTACAAGCTTTTTGAATGAAATTACAACTTGAAAAGCTAAATTTAAGCTAATTCGACATAAAAACCTACATTACAACTATACTACCCCTAACTACTGCTCCATCTTCCCTCTTTTTCTTTTCTTTTATAGGTCCTGGAGTGCTTCTCTCACTTTCCCACTTGCTTTATGGCCGTTGGATGGCTTACTTTTGATCTCAGCCTTCAAATTATGTTTTGGCGGGAAATCGTGTTTTGGCAGATAATGGGTTTGGTGAGGTATATTAAATGAGGAGGGGGGTTGTGTGGGTGTAGGTGAGTATCATTGATGATACTTGGTGAGTTGGTGAAGAAATTGGAGGAGGGGGGGACATGGAACTCAAAACGGGGGAGGTGAGGATGGTGTACAGTGGTGGTGTTGGGGGTTGACTGGGTCAAAGTTGGGGAAGTATTAAAAGGCTGGGGTGGTTTTGGGCTTTTGGTGGGCTAGGGGGTGTTGATGGATCAGGTTTGGTTTATGGTTTATGATAGAAACAAAGGGTCCAATTTGGTTTTTAACTAATAAACAACAAGGACCAAAATTGTAATTTTCAGAAACTTGGGGACTGAAAATGTAACTTTCACAAAGTATTCACAAGGACTAATTTTGACAACATTTGAATATTACAAGGATGAAAATTAATATTTTCCAAAATAAAATACCCGGGGGACTAATTTAGCAAATTTCCAAACTCCGGGGACTAAACTTGTAATTTTCTCAAAATTTTCATCTAGGGATTAAAAGTGACACATGTGAATTCCCAAAGGCCCAAAATGATTTTTTCTTTCAAAAATATCCCTCCAGGGACCAAATCTGCCAAAATCTGAAACTCCAGGGACCAAACTGTAAATTCTCAAAAATTTTCCAATTTTTTACCAAAGGACAAAATATGACAACTTATGATTGTAAAAGGACCTTTGGTGATAATTTTCCATATTTTGAATGACTAGGGACTAATTTTGTAATTTTATGAAAGTTAGGGGACTGAAACTGCCAATTTTGCAAACTTTATACGTTTTTCATTTGTTTTTACTCATTTTGCATCTAAAACATATAAAACACAATTTTGAAGTATTTTTTAGTATTTTGATGCATTTCTGAGTGTTTTTGTATGTTTTGCAGTTCAGATTTGACCAAAAATGATGAGTGTTTGAGCACTCATCATATAGCAACTTTAAAATTGTGGAACAAGAAGTAAAGAAAACTAGAGTCTCTAGTTCATATACTGGGAACATGGCTTTTATGTCATCTCCTAGTATCTTAAACCCAGTTAAAGATGAAAAGGTTGATAGTGGAGCTGGTGCTGCTAGTTCATCAAGCAGTACTTTTGGTATATTGAATGAAAAGGCTTGTTGTGCCTTTTTCACAAGTCAGAATGATGGGTCCATGCTCACTCATGAAGATCTTCTAGAAATCAATGATGATGATTTAGAAGACATGGACCTAAAATGGCAAATTTCTCTTCTTAGCATGAGGGCTAAGAAATTCTATCACGGGACGGGGAAGAAACTCACCATCAGCAGCAATGATACTGCTGGTTTTGACAAGTCAAAGATAGAATGCTATAACTGTCATATGTTGGGGCACTTCTCAAGAGAATGTAGAAGGCCAAGGCAGCAAGATAGCAAGAATAGAGGTTTTGGAAGCAAGTCCAAGACAGGGGAATCAACCAATCCAAAGGCTATGGTAGCCATTGATGGATTAGGATTTGATTGGAGCTTTACTGCTGATGAAGAAGAAACTTCTCCTCAGACAGCCCTTATGGCTTTCTCTACAGAGGTACAATCTGATAAAGTTTGTTCACATAATTGTTCTGCTCTTAAAAGTTTAGAAACCTTAACCAAACGTTATGAGAATCAAAGACCAGAGTTAATTGATACAGCTCATAGCTTAACTAATCATAAAAGAGGTATAGCTACTCTAGAGGAACAAGTCATACATTTTCGAACAAATGAATCTACGTTTACTAATGTCAAAATTCTTCTTGAAAGAGAAATAATGTTTAAAGATAATGACATTAGTAATTTGAAAGCTGAAGTAGATAGGCTTAGTAAGGCTAAAGAGAATATTCAAATGAGTGTAGAAACACTAGATTATGCATCTAAGGGTGTGACTAACTTAATTGAATGTCAAGTAATTAATAAAGCTAAGTCTGGTGTTGGATACAAATCTGTTCCTCCACCATATAGAGGTATTCCTTCACCCCCAGGAATTGACCTAGAGCACACAGGATTACCTGAATTTCAACTACCTGAATTCAAATATGGAGTTCAACCAAAGTCTAATGTAGTTGATAATGAACCTTTGAAAGAAAGTGAAAGTTTAAGTAAAACTTCACTTCCTAAGGACAAGGTGTGTTCTTGTAGAAAGTCAGATGGTCCAATCATTGAGGACTTAACATCTGATGATAAAAAGTTTAAACAGGTTATGTCTAAACCTGAAGTGGTTAAGAAAGCAGGAACAAGTGTTCCTAAGATAGTTAAACATAATACTAAAAAGCCTAAAAACAAAGTTAAACATGTTAGGCAACCAGTAAGATATTGTGAACAATATAGAACCATAAACAAGCCCAGAGGCAACCAAAGGAATTGGTATAGCCTCAAGTCTCTCCAACAAAGAGATAACAAAGCTTGTTACACATGTGGTAGTTTTGACCATCTTGCAGCTTTCTGTAATCAATGGGTATATGGGTATACAAACAATAGGGTGAATCTAAAAAGGCAAACACCTAACAGTCACTCTAACTTTACTAGAACAAAACCCAAAACAGTTTCAGTTCCTGCTGATATGAAAATGGTTTTTGCTGATAGACCATATCTGACTGTTTACCCAAAAACAACAGTTAAAAGTGCTAAAACAACTTTCAAATATGCATTAAATGTTGTTAAAAGACCCATTTTAACGAAGGCAGTAATCCAAAAACAAGTTTGGAAACCAAAGAATACAACTGCAAAGCCATCAGTTTCTGCTGAAAGCCAAACAGTTCATATCACTGCTAAGGGAAACAGGGCAAATGCTGTTAAGGCCTCAGCATGCTGGATTCTTAAATCCAATGTTGCATCAACTATTCTCAAAAGATTACATCCCATTGATGCAAGAGGCGGATCCAAGTCAGAAATGGTTTGGATCCCAAAACAAAACTAATTCCTTTATTTATGTGCAGGGACATTCATCAGCAGATACTGAAGATCAAGGATTCTCAGATAGTGGATGTTCAAGGCACATGACAGGCAACAAGTCTTATCTTTCAAATTTTCAATCAGTAGATGGAGGCTATGTTACCTTTGGAGGAGGAATTGGAGGAAAAATTACTGGTAAAGGTACTATTAAAACTGGTAAATTAGATTTTGAAGATGTGTACTATGTGCAAGAGCTTAAATATAATCTTTTTAGTGTCTTACAAATGTGTGACAAAAAGAACAAAGTTCTCTTTACTGACACTGAATGTCTTGTATTTTCTTCTGATTTTAAGATGCTTGATGAAAGTCAAGCACTTCTTAGAATTCCAAGAAAAGGCAACATGTACAGTGTTGATATGAAGAAAATTGTTCCAAAAGATTCTCTTACTTGTCTTATTGCTAAGGCCACATTGGATGAATCTATGAAATGGCATAGGAGGCTTGGTCATATTAACTTCAAAACCATAAATAAGATTGTCAAATATGGTTTGGTAAGAGGTTTACCTCAAAAACGATTTGAAAATGATCAAACATGCATTGCTTGTCTTAAAGGCAAACAACATAAAGCCACTTGTAAGCCCAAAATTTTTAACTCTATCAATCAATCATTGTTTATGTTGCATATGGACTTATTTGGTCCTACAAATGTTAGAAGTTTGTTGCATAAGAGATATTGTCTAGTTATTACTGATGACTTTAGTAGATTTACATGGGTATTCTTTTTAGGAACTAAGGATGAGACTTCTAGCATTTTTAAGACCTTCATTACAGAGATAGAAAACCTAGTAAGCAAAAGAGTAAAAGTCATTAGATGTGATAATGGGACATAATTTAAAAATAGATTTATGGAAGATTTCTGCAAAGAAAAAGGTATTAAAAGAGAATTTAGTGTTGCAAGAACTCCACAACAGAATGGAGTTGCTGAAAGGAAAAATAGAACACTAATAGAAGCTGCTAGAACTATGTTAGCTGACTCTAAGTTGCCTATAACTTTTTAGGCAGAAGCAGTCAACACTGCTTGCTATGTTCAAAATAGAGTTTTAGTTGTAAAACCTCACAATAAGACATCATATGAACTTTTTAGAGGTAGAACTCCTGAAATAGGATTTCTTAGACCTTTTGGATGTCATGTGACAATTCTGAATACCTTAGACCATCTTGGAAAGTTTGATGGTAAAGCAGATGAAGGATTCTTGGTTGGATACTCTATCAATAGCAAAGCATTCAGAGTATACAACATGAGAACTAGAAGAGTAGAGGAAAATCTACATGTGAAGTTTTTAGAAAATAAAACCAATGTAGAAGGTCAAGGTCCCAAATGGCTATTTGATCTTGAATCTCTATCCAAATCAATGAATTACGTGCCTTTTATTGCAGAAACTAATGAATTTTCAGGTTCACAAACTGTTGATGCAACAAATCAAGAAGGATTAGAGAATGAGGGAAATCAAGATTATGTGATAATGCCAATATGGTCAAATACAAATGTGGATTCAACTTCAATAAACGGTGAATCTTCTTCTGGTAAATCTAAAGAAGATGTTGAAGATTAATACAAGGAAGAAGGAGCTAAGGAACAAACGTTTCAAGTCAGAAGTAACACTGTTGTTTCTGCTGATAAGCAAATCGTTCCCACTGATAAGCAAAATGTTTCTGCTGATGGACCATCAGAAGAAACACAAGCAAATCTCTCAGACAATGAGGTGGATTTCAACAACCTTCCACCTGATTATCAAGTTCTTTCTACTCCACACTCAAGGATTCACAAAGTCCACTCCCTGGACAATGTAATTGGAGATATACAATCAGGAGTGAAGACAAGACAACAATTGATGTCTTCAGATCAACAAGGGCTTCTTGATGCCCTTTATGCTTCAAAACAGCATGAGTTTTCAAACTCTTGCTTGTTTGTATGTTTTCTCTCACAAGATGAACCAGAGAATATTCATAAAGCCCTAGAGAATTCAAGTTGGTTCGAGGCTATGCAAGAGGAGCTTCTTCAGTTTAAGATTCAAAAGGTATGGGTGCTAGTTGATTTACCAAGTGGTGTAAGGGTAATTGGCACTAGATGGGTTTTTAGGAATAAAAGGGATGAAAGGGGCATAGTGATAAGAAATAAAGCTAGATTAGTAGCTCAAGGGTGCACACAAGAAGAAGGGATAGACTATGAAGAAGTTTTTGCTCCAGTAGCAAGGATTAAAGCCATTAGACTCTTTTTGGCTTATGCTTCATTTATGGGATTCACAGTTTATCAAATGGATGTCAAGAGTGCTTTCTTATATGGTACTATTGAAGAGGAGGTGTATGTCTCAAAACCTCCTGGTTTTGTTGATCCTGACCATCCAGACAAAGTGTACAAGGTTGTTAAAGCTCTATATGGCCTACATCAGGCACCAAGAGCTTGGTATGAAACACTGGCTTCCTATTTCAAATGGATTTCAAAGAGGCAAGATAGATCAGACACTTTTCACCAAGAAGCATAAGAAGGATCTTCTGCTAGTTCAAGTGTATGTAGATGATATCATCTTTGGATCTACAAGGAAGGAGATGTGTTTGGAGTTTGAGAAGCTTATGCACAATAAGTTTCAGATGAGTTCCATGGGGGAAATTACATTCTTTTTGGGTCTGCAGGTTAAACAATCAAGAGAAGGAATCTTTATTAGTCAAGACAAATATGTTGCAGAGATTCTTAGAAAGTTTCAATTTGCTGATTCCAAAACAGCAAGCACACCAATTGATCCTGAGAAGCCACTTCTTAAAGATGTAGAAGGAATTAATGTGGATGTATACACATACAGATCTATGATAGGTTCTTTGATGTATCTCACATCATCAAGACCTGATATCATGTTCTCTGTCTGTGCTTGTGCAAGATATCAAGTAACTCCTAAGGTTTCTCATTTAACAACAGTCAAGAGAATTTTTAGATATCTCAAGGGTCAACCTAGGTTGGGTCTGTGGTATTCTAAGGAGTCATCTTTTGACTTGGTAGCATACTCAGATAGTGATTATGCTGGTGCTAGCTTGGACAAAAAGTCAACAACTGGAGGATGTCAATTCCTTGGGTGTAGACTTATCTCATGGCAGTGTAAGAAGCAGACAATGGTGGCTACTTCAACAACTGAAGCTGAATATGTAGCTGCTGCAAATTGTTGTGGTCAAGTCCTATGGCTTCAAAACCAACTTCTTGATTATGGGTATAATTTCTTACATACCATTATTCATATTGATAATAGTAGTACAATTTGCATTATTAAAAATCCAGTGCAACATTCTAAAACAAAACACATAGAAATTAGACATCATTTTATTAGAGATTGCAATGAAAAGAGGTTAATTCAAGTAATGAAAATTGCTTCAGAACAAAACTTTGCAGATCTTCTTACAAAAGCTTTTGATGTTGGAAGATTTCAATACTTGGTAGCAGGTATTGGAATGCTTAATCTTTAAATTTTTCAAAATAATGTGTTCTTGTATATAGATTTTGTTAATGCATCTAACTTTGTCATTTAAAACTACTATTACCAATTAAAAGTTATTCATACAGTTAGTCCTATACATAATTCTAATTCAAGACAAGTACTTTGTACTTTGTTCTTTTGGTTTTAGACTAACAATTTCAGGTATGAATGTTTGAGCTCAAAGGCTATTTCAAGTGAAATCTATGATCATTGCTGCTAAATGCTGATCATTGCTGCTGATATAATAGGTTCATGATAGAAAGAGTTTTGGATTTCAAAACTCTTTAAAACTTCTTTCTTGGAACCTGATTATGATGTTTCACATTGAATTGATGATTTAGTTGATCAGTACATAACTGATACAACTCACTTTCTATCATTTTATACTCTCAAGTATATTGTGACTAATCTACGGATATCTGATAGAAAGAACAGCGAGCAACAGTGAATCTAACACTTGTGTTAGAGGTAACAAATGCCACGAGCTGGAAACCCTATAAAGAAAGCCTTTTGAATAGGTTTATCTGTACACAGGCAGTTATTTATAACTGAAAACATTGGTTCTCACACAACCAGAGGTTGCTTTAAACCGAAATTTTGATTAAATGTTAGTTACCACACTTAATCCCTTCAAAATGGTTAGAAGCAGTATGATTTTTTTAATCATAAAATCATGTTCATACTGCTAAGTCAAATATTTCTTAAAAAGGATTTTCAAAGAGGCTCAGAAAATCATCTAATGATGGATTATGAGTCAATGCTCAGTGATTCACCATTCATAAGAGGTTACACACCTAGAAGTGATGAGGGCAGCATTTAAACTCTTAAGGAATTGATGGCTTCATGTACAAATTGTCTGAAAACATGGAAATTGCTAGATCAGATTATTGTGATATGATATGATTGTGAGAGATCTTCCAAACAGGGGAGGAAATTTCTCAAGAGAGAAATAAATCTCAGGGGAGGTTACAAAAGCCCTTTAAAGGAAGATTAACCAAAGAAAAAGAAGGAAAAGATAAGAGCATACAAGATGATGACATGGTTTCTACTGATAAAGAACAAGAACAGAGCTGATAGGAGAAAGTTCTATCTAGATCAAAAGATGAAAGGTTTCAGTTTTAGTTCACTACGTTTGTTCATCACTTCCAAAGACATGCTGAAAGATGATTTCTATTTCTTGGAACAAGCATCCAAGATACACAGCATCATTGCCTCTTAAAATTCTTCAAGTTGAATATTGCACCATCTTTTAGTCCAAGATTGGAGCAAAGAACAGAAAGCAGATGAGTTACAGAGAAAGACATTCAATCACTCAAAAGAGAAGAAAGTTCAGATCACAGTTTGACAATGAAATGTTTGAAAGATCTTCACAAAGTCCTCATTTAATTCAGAAAAACATGTTTGAATGTAATTCACATGTTTAGGGGAGGATTTTTGGGAATTAAATAATCAGAAGAATCAGCATAAAGGCTTAAGGAAATACATCAAGTATTTTTCTGCTGATAAAGCACAAAGCACGTTTCCACTGATGGATTCTGCTGAAGAACGTTTCCTACTGATAGTGTTTCTGCTGATGGATTCTGCTGATGCTACTATGACTCATACAACAGCTGTGTAGATAAGTACGACTTATTCTACTAATTCATATACAAGAAAATATCTTTGTTGTAGTCATCAAATTGAACACTCCAAGTGAGTTGTAATCCTAGATACATGTTGTATCTTAATGACTGACATGATAAGTCATCATCTAGCTAGAATGAAGATTAGTCATAAGCTAGTATTTAGATGAGTCATATAGATTGTAAAAGATCTTTTCCTTGGACTATAAAAGGAAGATCTTAGATATGACTTAAATAGTGTGCAGAAAATACATACATGTGTAGAGATATACATAAAGAAAAACATTAGAACAAAACACAAGATTCAAGGTCTTTGTAACCCTAGTGATAGTGAAGATCACTCGTATTATTCTGAATAATATTGAATCGTTTGGTGAAATACTTTCATTGTTCTTTGTTAAATAAACACAAGCATCACAGTTCCATTTCCAATAAATATTCTAAGTGTGGTTAAGTAGATTCCGCATACTTAATCATATTCACTCAGAGTATCATATTTACACATTACAAAGGTCCAACACCTCATAGTGTGTGATCAAATCAAGTGATCCTCTCAAAATCTGTCATCATTTCCTTCGTGATAATGTTCAAAAAGGAAACCTCTCCATCAAGAAAGTATCCTCCGAAGAAAACATTGCCGATATTCTTACAAAACCCCTTAAACGTGAACCATTTAATCTCCTTAGACTAGGACTAGGACTTATGGAACCTACTTCATAGATTTAAACGTTAGATAAAATCATAGACATTCAAAACAAACAATCCTTGTTTATACTTCTGCAGAACTGGCGGATCCCTCTGTTTGGTTCCGTCCAGTCCATCAGACGCCTGCACAAGTTCTCTTTTTATATATTAAACCAAAAAGTCCCATACTCTACACCACTCACCAAAAACAGTTACTATTCAGTTTGATGAGTGCTCAAACACTCATCATTTTTGGTCAAATCTGAACTGCAAAACATACAAAAACACTAAGAAATGCATCAAAATACTAAAAATATTCCAAAATTGTGTTTTATATGTTTCAGATGCAAAATGAGTAAAAACAGATGAATAACGTACAAAGTTTGCAAAATTGGCAGTTTCATTCCCCAACTTTCATAAAATGACAAAACTAGTCCCTGGTCATTCAAAATATGGAAAATTATCACCAAAGGTCCTTTTACAATCATAAGTTGTCATATTTTGTCCTTTGGTGAAAAATTGGAAAAGTTTTGGAAAATTACAAAATTAGTCCCTAGAGTTTCAATTTTGTCAGATTTGGTCCCTGGGAAATATTTTTGGATGGAAAAGTCAACAAAAGTCTTTGAAAAATCAAAAGTTGGCAAAAATGGACCTTGGGAGGAAAGTTTGAGGAAATATCATTTTTGGTCCCTTAAGTTTGGCAATTTGTCAGTTTTGGTCCCCGGGAATCTGAAAAATGGAAAAATGCAAATTTGGTTTTTGGTTTATTTGGTTCTTGGCATCATTAGTCCTTGTGAATACTTTGGAAATTTACAAAAACAGCCCTTGAACTTTCACAAAATTACACTTTAGTCCTTGTGTTTTAACTAATAACCAAATGGACCCTTTTGTTATTTTATTTAAACCAAACCAAAACCCAACACACCCCAGATCCATAACAACCTCCCCAAGCCCAATCACAAAACCGGCCCAACTCCATTTTTAATATAAACCCACCGGTCAAAATTAGTCAAACACCACCCCCTCTCAAATTACTGTTCATCGTCCCTAATACTATCCCCTAATCCCAGGCTCATGTCTCCCCCTTCCTCCACTGTCCTCACCAACTCCACCAACTATCATTAATAACCTCACCTACATTCAACCCCCCCCCCCCCTCTCCTCATTAAATATCTCACCAAACCCACTTCCCCTGTTTTCCTGCCAAAGTGGGATTCAAAGGTCAGGATCATTTAAGCCAATCCAACGGCTCAAGAAGGTGTGGGAAAGTCCAAGGATGCCCCCAGGGGCTATAAAAGAAAAGAAAAAAAAAAGAGATAGAGGCAGTAGTTAGGAGTAGAATAGTTATAATGTAGATTTTTATGTCGAATTGGTGTAATCACTCAATCTTGTTGTAATTTCCATCTTAAAAGTATTGTACTAAGGAATTCTTGTATATTTGAAGTTATTTTAATCAGTGAATTTAAGTTTTTATTTATAAACTCCAAATTGGCATTTCTCTTAAACCAAAATTATTGTTAAGGTGTTTACAGTTGTGATTAGTAGTTGTATAAGCTCATCTGAGCTTAATCTTAAGCTTTCTAAAAGTCCTCAAAGCCTTTTAAACAGTCATGGTTTAGAATCTAAGGAAATCACAAAAAAAATACTAAAAATCATAAATAAATAAGAAAAATAAAAAGGAAAAAGAAGAAGAAAAAGAGGAGGTGATGAATGCTCTGGTGTAGAACTCCTAGGGGAGATTATAGGACTGGTTGTTCATTGGTTCTTGGTTTGGAGTCCATATGATCTCACTGTAAGTCTTTTCATAAATTTTTGTGATTTACTGTAGCATAGGTAGTTTAGTGTTCATTTCAGTTCATTTATATTTATTTAGTGTTAAGATTACCCTAGTGTTCATGTTTAAGGTTTAGGATGTGATTTTGCCTCACAAAATCACCATAATAGTTTATAAAGGGGTGTTTGGTTTAACTCAGTTCCATAGGATCTAGTTGTTGTTTCATTGTTGTTTTAGTGTAGATAGATTGCATTAGGCCAAGTTAGGTTAAGACAAGTCTTAAATCCAAGTTTCAAAGGCAAGATAGTCAAAATCCATTTCCAAATCCCTTGACAGTTAACTGTTAAGGATTTTAGACCCACAACCCATTTATCTCATTGCATAAGTATGTAATATAGCCTAAGTTAGTTTTATTATAGCTTAACATAGTCCAACTAATCAGTAATGATCATTGAAAGTTCATAAAAGTCAACATTGCTTGTTCAACTAAAAAGTCAAAAGTTTGCATTTTAGATTTTTACAAAAGTTCAAGCAATTGTTTTGAATTTTGTGTTTGTTTTCTTGGATTAAAACTTGTTTCTACTCATAGTCTACCAGCTCAAGTTTGATTTCCCACTATCATTTCATTTTTAAGATTTTTTTGTGTGGGCCCCAGCTCACCCCAAAGTCACTTGCAGGGGGAGGTCATCCCCTGCACCAGCAGATACCACCCTACCACCACAACTTTGGTGGTGGTTTCTGACCACCTCAGTGGGTCCCATGGCCCCATATTTGTTCCTTTCAACCCCCCTGGTAGGCTTCTAATATTGACCCTTGGTTTGACCTAAAACCCTGTGGACCCCACATAAGACCACCCATCTTTCCTGTCCCATTTCTGTGCAGCCAAGGAGTTTGGAAATTGCTTATTTAGCTTTTCCAGCTTATTTAATAAGCTTTAATTGTTGTTTTAACTTCATTTAAGTCCCTTGAGTTTGTTTGATCCTAAATCCACCCCTGGTTCTCAGCTCAAAGCTTATTTCAAGCTTATAGCTTAGACAGTTGACCAAAGTCAACTGTCACACCAATAAGCTCTTGTTTTGCTTATTTTTGAGTTCCACAACTTTTGTTTTTATAAAAGTTTTTCATTTTTAGTTATAAAATAGGTTGGTAAAAGAAAAATTCCAGAAAAACAATTTTAATTTTAAGTGATAGTTTCTATTTAATTTTATTTAAATTTTAATTTTGATTTTTAGATTTTTATTAAGTACTTGGTGTTTTTATATTTTTATTAATTTCATTTTAAGTTAAAGTAATTTTAATAATTTTCTCAGATTTTTATTTCATCATTTGGTATTTATTAGATTTAATCATAATTTTATTAGTAATTAATTAATATTAAGTTTTAAATAGCATAATTAGTTTTTATTAAGCAAAACCTAGTTTTATATTTTTTCTAGCTTTTATATAATATAAAATAATTTTAGGAATTTTTCTAGAATTTTTACTGCTCATTTACTATTTTTTATAATTTAAAATAATTTAATTAGGTAATTAATAATTAATTAGTAATTAATTAATAGAAAAATCACAAAAAGACAAAAATACTTATTTTTAATTCTAAAACTTGTTTTTAGTTATTTTATAATTTTAGAAATTTTATTTTCACTTTTCTAGTATTTAAATAATATTATATTGTATTTAAGTATTATAAATATTAATAATAAGTATTAAATAGTATTTAATTAATATTAAATAATTAAATAGTGTAAAAATTTGTTTTCTTTTTCTAAAAGTTTTCTTTTATCATTTAGTTTGTAAAAAAGTCATTTTCACCCCCTGGGGGTTTTCAGATTTCAGATTTCACGTTTTATTTTGTACGTGTACGTTATTTTAAACGTAAACGTACGCGTTTTAAGTTTTAAACGTTTCTGGTTTTTCTACTTTTCCAGTCTTATTCATATAGCTTATTTAAGCTATTTTCTTGTAGATTCCTTAGTTCAAATCATTCAAAATCCCTTTCCCGTCCAGATTCACCCGATCACAAGCCCGTTTTATAACCATCACACCTCGTCGGGACATAACGACCCGGGGAAACCCTATATTCCACGGAGCATTGACTCTAGGCAGTTTGATCTTGTTGACCATTCCCTGGTCAGTTTAGGTTGACCGTTCAGAGCCAATCAAATTTTGGCGTCGCTGCCGGGGAGGTGTGCGCGCTATTCTAAACGGTTTTTCTGATTAGTGATTTTGGAATTCAATCCTTTGTAAATTTCCCATCCTTGTTCATATTATCTTATTATTATCATATGTGAAACAAAACTGTTCCCGAAAACATTTTAAATCAGTTTTCAACGAACACAAAAAAAACACAAAAACATTTTCTTTATCATTTGTACAAAATGTTTATCCAAAAATCCAAAAATATTCACCTTTACCCTCTCGCATCTTTGATTCTTCATTCCTCACCCTCTATACACATTTGATTCTTTCTATGTCTCATCCACACTTTCTGATTTGCCAGTGGTGTGGTAATCCTTATAATGGTGGCAATTGCCCCAGCTGTGGCATGGTAGAGTCGGGAAACGGGTCTGTCTATAACCAGAATCCTTATTCTTACCATGACACGACTGATTCATTCCATCAGTTACCACACCATGAGACTCAGCAGTTTTACTGTTGTGAGTACTGTGGTGGTTCACATTACAGTTCTGATTGTCAATCGGGAAACACGCTTGTCAATGAGCAGTTTCCTGATAACAATTATAACTCAAGCACATACAACCCACAGCCACATCAGTTTTACTGTTGTGATTACTGTGGAGGTCCACACTCTAGCTCGAATTGTCAAACAAGGAATCCATTTCCTTGTAACAATTGCGACTATTCATTTTCAGACCCACCTCCACAATACCAAATGATTCACACAACTCCTCATGATACTGAGCAAGACCTTTTACTAAAGGCTCTTGATTTATTGAAAGAACTTAAGGAGGAGTTGGTTACTACATCGTTTCATGACTCTCGTGAGAAATCTATGGCAGAATTACTTGCTGAGGAACGAGAGGCTAGAAACGAATTGAGCATGGAAGAATTACTTGTCTTAGAACAAGCAGCTATAACACGTGCCAAATTTCGTCAAGCTACTCTTCTAGACTGTGATGATGATAGTGATAATGAAGACACCCTTGATATCCTTCAATTTTATAAGGGTTCGTCTGATTCATCATTTGTGATTCCTCCCATTGGAAATCAGGGAGAAAATAATGAGACGGAGAAATTACTAGCGGAAGATCAAATGGAACTTCTACAATCCATGAATGCTAGCTCTTCTCATCTCCCTCAGTTTGTTATCACACCCGAAGTTCACACTCAGTCTCTAAACATGGGGGATGAGCATCTTAGCACTATTCCTAATAAGGAATCGGACGAATTAATAAAGTCTAGTGTTGAGATCCTTGTCCCAATCCCGAGAGAGTCACATGGAACTTTTGATCATGTGTGTGATATTCCTTTACCCCTTAATAATCCAAATGATCAAATTGAGATTGTCTCTGATTCCAGTGATGATTGTTTATCTTATGGAGACATTGAGTATGTTGATGCATCCCTTCCCCACTCTAATGTTGACTTTCTTCTCGAGGAGTTCGCCGATGAACTCACTCACATCAATCCACTTCCATCGGGATGTGATGATGATCTCTTTAATTTCAAAGATGATATGGAAGAAGTCGAAGCATTCATTGCTCTAGATAGCTCAACTTCATATAAAGTTGATGATAACTATCTTGATTCTGAGGGGGATATTCTTTTCCTTGAAAGCTTATTGAATGATGATGATCCATCACTCAATTCCTATCTCAATACCGGGCTTAGTGATTCAAACACTGATGAAAATTCTTTATCTTATGGAGACATCAGTGACGTTGATGAAATATCTTCTGAGCCCATCATTGATCACCTTATCATGACTCCTCCGGAGTATGATAGCCCGGGGGGAGATACACTCAATCATGAGGATTTGCAAATTCCCACCCACCCTCCCGGGATGTTTTTGAGCTTAACCCTTAAAATCCAAACTCAGGCTAATGAGCCTGCTCTCGAGGTGCCTTCCTCTCTTCTTCATTCCTTCGAGAATGAAGATACCATCTTTGATCCCGGCATTTTCATTTATATCTTACGTCGGGATTATATCTCATCGGTGTGGAACTTTCACGTGCTTCAAATGTTTGTCCAAACATCTTGAATGAAAGTCCGATTGAGATTGTTTCTTCCACATCATGCTTCCCCAAGGACAAATGAATTCGGGGTCGAGTCAAGCTAGCGACTCGGTAAACAAAAACAGTAGCATGCTTATAGGGTTTTCACCCTAAGTGTGGGGGAGTCCCGCATGTTGTGGTTACTTATGAAGTGAAAAACAAAATGGTGTTTTCCACGCTTAGCTTGTAATGTTGCCCTTTTACGTTCAAAATGTCGGCATAATAGCCGGGACTTTGAATATTGAGGACAATATTCATCCTAAGTGTGGGGGGTATTTCGCTATTCTAGCGAATTTTATCACATTTTACTATCTTATACCCCCGTTTTTAGCCAAAATTTCAAAAAAAATTCAAAAATTTTTCACTGGTGCTTCAAAATTTTTGTGGTAATCAGTCCGCCATGTCTAACCAACAAAGGGATTGGCTAATCCAGGAGCAAACGGCTCTTGGTAAAGATATATCAAATGCGTTTATGGCTTGCAATTTGCCCAAAATTGTATGGTACCTCAACTCGCCATATCCCATAAAGCGAATGAGTTGGCTAGCCTGCAAGATTATGGCTTGTGGTAAAGGCAGTGGAAAAACCATAATTGGTAATCAGCTCACCAAGATGTTGACTTTGTCCATCAAGAGTTGGCTAGTCCAGAAGCAAACGGCTTTTGGTAAAGACTAATCAAATCCGTTGACAGCTGGTGGTTTGCTCAAAATCACACGGTTATCAGGTGTACCACAGTTCTCACACCTGGCTACTCCAGAAGTGATGGCTTTTGGTAAAGAGTTTAAAATCCATTAAGTTTTCAAAATATTTTATTGCTAGGGACTAGCAATAGTTTAGTGTGGGGGATTGATGAGTGCTCAAACACTCATCATTTTTGGTCAAATCAGAACTGCAAAACATACAAAAACACTCAGAAATGCATCAAAATACTAAAAATATTCCAAAATTGTGTTTTATATGTTTCAGATGCAAAACGAGTAAAAACAGATGAAAAACGTACAAAGTTTGTAAAATTGGCAGTTTCAGTCCACCAACTTTCATAAAATGACAAAACTAGTCCCTGATCATTCAAAATATGGAAAATTATCACCAAAGGTCCTTTTACAATCATAAGTTGTCATATTTTGTCCTTTGGTGAAAAATTGGAAAAGTTTTGGAAAATTACAAAATTAGTCCCTAGAGTTTCAATTTTGTCAGATTTGGTCCCTGAGAAATATTTTTGGATGGAAAAGTCAACAAAAGTCTTTGAAAAATCAAAAGTTGGCAAAAATGGACCTTGGGAGGAAAGTTTGAGGAAATATCATGTTTGGTCCCTAAAGTTTGGCAATTTGTCAGTTTTGGTCCCCGGGAATCTAAAAAATGGAAAAATGCAAATTTGGTTTTTGGTTTATTTGGTTCTTGGCATCATTAGTCCTTGTGAATACTTTGGAAATTTACAAAAACAGCCCTTGAACTTTCACAAAATTACACTTTGGTCCTTGTGTTTTAACTAATAACCAAATGGACCCTTTTGTTATTTGATATAAACCAAACCAAAACCCAACACACCCCTGATCCATAACAACCTCCCCAAGCCCAATCACAAAACCGGCCCAACTCCATTTTTAACATAAACCCACAGGTCAAAATTAGTCAAACACCACCCCCTCACAAATTACTGTTCATCGTCCCTAATACTATCCCCTAATCCCAGGCTCATGTCTCCCCCCTTCTCCACTGTCCTCACCAACTCCACCAACTATCATTAATACCCTCACCTACATTCAACCCCCCCCCCTCTCCTCATTAAATATCTCTCCAAACCCACTTCCCCTGTTTTCCCGCCAAAGTGGGATTCAAAGGTCAGGATCATTTAAGCCAATCCAACGGCTCAAGAAGGTGTGGGAAAGTCCAAGGATGCCCCCAGGGGATATAAAAGAAAAGAAAAAAAAGAGATAGAGGCAGTAGTTAGGAGTAGAATAGTTATAATGTAGATTTTTATGTCGAATTGGTGTAATCACTCAATCTTGTTGTAATTTCCATCTTAAAAGTATTGTACTAAGGAATTCTTGTGTATTCGAAGTTATTTTAATCAGTGAATTTAAGTTTTTATTTATAAACTCCAAATTGGCATTTCTCTTAAATCAAAATTATTGTTAAGGTGTTTACAGTTGTGATTAGTAGTTGTATAAGCTCATCTGAGCTTAATCTTAAGCTTTCTAAAAGTCCTCAAAGCCTTTTAAACAGTCATAGTTTATAATCTAAGGAAATCACAAAAAAAATACTAAAAATCATAAATAAATAAGAAAAATAAAAAGGAAAAAGAAGAAGAAAAAGAGGAGGTGATGAATGCTCTGGTGTAGAACTCCTAGGGGAGATTATAGGACTGGTTGTTCATTGGTTCTTGGTTTGGAGTCCATATGATCTCACTGTAAGTCTTTTCATAAATTTTTGTGATTTACTGTAGCATAGGTAGTTTAGTGTTCATTTCAGTTCATTTATGTTTATTTAGTGTTAAGATTACCCTAGTGTTCATGTTTAAGGTTTAGGATGTGATTTTGCCTTTCAAAATCACCATAACAGTTTATAAAGGGGTGTTTGGTTTAACTCAGTTCCATAGGATCTAGTTGTTGTTTCATTGTTGTTTTAGTGTAGATAGATTGCATTAGGCCAAGTTAGGTTAAGACAAGTCTTAAACCCAAGTTTCAAAGGCAAGATAGTCAAAATCCATTTCCAAATCCCTTGACAGTTAACTGTCAAGGATTTTAGACCCACAACCCATTTATCTCATTGCATAAGTATGTAATATAGCCTAAGTTAGTTTTATTATAGCTTAACATAGTCCAACTAATCAGTAATGATCATTGAAAGTTCATAAAAGTCAACATTGCTTGTTCAACTAAAAAGTCAAAAGTTTGCATTTCAGATTTTTACAAAAGTTCAAGCAATTGTTTTGAATTTTGTGTTTGTTTTCTTAGATTAAAACTTGTTTCTACTCATAGTCTACCAGCTCAAGTTTGATTTCCCACTATCATTTCATTTTTAAGATTTTTTTTGTGTGGGCCCCAGCTCACCCCAAAGTCACTTGCAGGGGGAGGTCATCCCCTGCACCAGCAGATACCACCCTACCACCACCACTTTGGTGGTGGTTTCTGACCACCTCAGTGGGTCCCATGGCCCCATATTTGTTCCTTTCAACCCCCCCCCCCCTGGTAGGCTTCTAATATTGACCCTTGGTTTGACCTAAAACCCTGTGGACCCCACATAAGACCACCCATCTTTCCTGTCCCATTTCTGTGCAGCCAAGGAGTTTGGAAATTGCTTATTTGGCTTTTCCAGCTTATTTAATAAGCTTTAATTGTTGTTTTAACTTCATTTAAGTCCCTTGAGTTTGTTTGATCCTAAATCCACCCCTGGTTCTCAGCTCAAAGCTTATTTCAAGCTTATAGCTTAGACAGTTGACCAAAGTCAACTGTCACACCAATAAGCTCTTGTTTTGCTTATTTTTGAGTTCCACAACTTTTGTTTTTATAAAAGTTTTTCATTTTTAGTTATAAAATAGGTTGGTAAAAGAAAATTTCTAGAAAAACAATTTTAATTTTAAGTGATAGTTTCTATTTAATTTTATTTAAATTTTAATTTTCATTTTCAGATTTTTATTAAGTACTTGGTGTTTTTGTATTTTTATTAATTTCCTTTGAAGTTAAATTAATTTTAATAATTTTCTAAGATTTTTATTTCACCATGTGGTATTTATTAGATTTAATCTTAGTTTTATGAGTAATTAATTAATATTAAGTTTTAAATAGCATAATTAGTTTTTATTAAGCAAAACCTAGTTTTATATTTTTTCTAGCTTTTATATAATATAAAATAATTTTAGGAATTTTTCAAGAATTTTTAGTGCTCATTTACCATTTTTTATAATTTAAAATAGTTTAATTAGGTAATTAATAATTAATTAGTAATTAATTAATAGAAAAATCAAAAAAAGACAAAAATACTTATTTTTAATTCTAAAACTTGTTTTTAGTTATTTTATAATTTTAAAAATTTTATTTTCACTTTTCTAGTATTTAAATAATATTATATTGTATTTAAGTATTTAAATATTAATAATAAGTATTAAATAGTATTTAATTAATATTAAATAATTAGATAGTGTAAAAATTTATTTTCTTTTTCTAAAAATTTTCTTTTGTCACTTAGTTTGTAAAAAAGTCATTTTCACCCCCTGGGGGTTTTCAGATTTCAGATTTCACGTTTTATTTTGTACATGTACGTTATTTTAAACGTAAACGTACGCGTTTTAAGTTTTAAACGTTTCTGGTTTTTCTACTTTTCCAGTCTTATTCATATAGCTTATTTAAGCTATTTTCTTGTAGATTCCTTAGTTCAAATCATTCAAAATCCCTTTCCCGTCCAGATTCACCCGATCACAAGCCCGTTTTATAACCATCACACCTCGTCGGGACATAACGACCCGGGGAAACCCTATATTCCGTGGAGCATTGACTCTAGGCAGTTTGATCTTGTTGACCATTCCCTGGTCAGTTTAGGTTGACCGTTCAGAGCCAATCACAGTTCCATACCCATTCTCACACAAAAATTAGGGTTCTAACTCAGCCACTCTTCATTCCTATCATCATTGTAAGTATTCTAAACTCAATCACTCCCCTGATTTATCTCTAGGATATTCTATTTATGCCCAAAAACTAAAAACTTGGGGATATGCATCAACTTAGTAAATCATGAAGTGCGTTTGTCATAAACAAAACTGATTATGTGTTCCATTAATTAGGAATTGCATCTTGTAAGACATTATCACAATATACCAAACACCCCATGTCAAAATTTTGAAAAACCTTCTCACATTTAGATAAAATATTTTTTCATTGATAATACAAAATTAACACGTTATGTTTAAAACATCACTTGCATTATGTCTCTTGAATGCTAAAGGGAATACATAACTAATATGTATTTTCGGGTACATTCAACCGTAGCTACATTGTACTAGGAGCATTTGGGTTATCTCAAAATTTACACAAAATTTGCATAAATAAAACCATTTTAAGCATTAAAATGAGTCAAGATAACCACAACTCCATATTGTTTTCATATAGGCACACACTAGAAATTTGTCACTTAAACCATTGTTTACATTAACTAAAACGTGAAAAATATGTTTCTAGGTTCATCATGTCTCCCGCAACCTTCTATGATCACAAAGACACCACCAAATACTTACCCAAACACCATAAGACCAAAGGGCTAACCACGGCACAAGTAGAAATCTTTAAGAACCTTGAGAAACGTTATGTCCATGAGGGTAGAACCATAGACCCCACCTTCCTTGCCGGAACTAACATTAGGGAAGAACTCTCTCTTATCAACTTTGATTGTCTCTTAGATATAGATGAACCAATTTGTCCTCGTTTCATCCTAGAGTTCTATGCTTCCGTAACCCTTAGCACGGATGATGGAGGTCTCATGTCATTAAAATTTTCAATCAACCAAAATGACTTTGAAATCACCTTAGATTAATTTGCTCAAGTGCTCCGTGTTCCAAATAGGAGAACATGTCTTTATATCGACAAATGGCCACTTTCAACTCTTGACTCAATCCATGATTGTATTCATCCTTATGACACCCCTCTAGTGAGAAAAGAAGTTATTCGTGAGCACCTTTTTGTTAGGACTTCTCATACTAGGATAACCTGATCGGGAGAAGAAGTTGCAAAAGACCCGTTTGGAATGGAGCTTAATGAGTTGAAACCACAAATTTTGAAACGGGATGAGATCATTAGGGCTAATGTCAATAGCACCTTAGAAAATAGAGACCATATCAACACTTGTCTCTCCTACATGCTCTATAGTGTATCCACCCGCCAAAATTTCAACTTAGCTTACTACATTGCCAAAAGAATGGCAATGATGAGGCAAAAAATGAACCGTTTTTAGGGGGTCATTTAAGCCCGTAATTGAATTTATTTGATCAAATATTGCCCTAAATCATTCCTTTTGTGATTTTAGGTACTTTGGGAGTGAATTCTGGAAAAAGGAAGCATTTTGGACGTTTTTGGAGCATAAAAGTGAAGAAAACGGCAAAGACTTAATTTTCCATGCTGAGAACAGTACCTGACGGCGTCAAGAAGGAAATTGTGATGGCGTCAGGAGTAAAATCCATGACGACCCAGTGAAAACCTGAAGGCGTCAAGAGAAGGGCGTCAAGAGTTATTTTGGTGACGGCCTGAAGATGGAATACACATGACGGCGTCAAACCTAGATCTAGGCAGTCCGAGGAGTTTATTGGCAGCGAGATGACGGCATCAGACATTTACTCTTGACGCCGTCACCTCACAAAATCTATATATACTTTTCTATTTTTCATTCATTAAGAGAGGAACTTGTGTGGAGAATACTAGGGTCGAACCTAATAAACCCTAGGTCGTTTGTAACAGTATTTTCAAGGGTTTTTACCCCTTGAAACCTTTCATGTTCAATTAAGATAAGTCCTCTTTCAATTCAATCAATATGTCTATGTATTGTTTGAATATATCTTATGCTTGTCTTGATTTTAACATGCTAGGCTAGATCTCTCATGTGTTTGCTTAGATGTAATGAAACCTAGATGTTAATTATAGGCTGATTGCTTGTTTGTAGTTGTAATGGATGAATGATTTCAATGTTAGGCTTAAGAAAACTGGCAGATCTCCATTGTGTAACTTGCTTGAACGTCTTAAGAAACATGAACCGATGTGTACTAGGTTTTTATGATTGTATTTAATGCATGAGCGAATTCTAGTGATCCCATGTTAGGAGCTTCTTAGCCGGCTCGACATAGGAGTGAAGTAGGAGCTTATAGGATTGGGGAAGTAAGTACGCCACCCCATGAATGGTATTAAGGAATACAATCCGTCATCCACGCAACTGTAACAAGTAATTACCTTGTAAAAGATATCTAGGGAGTAGTGAAATCTAAGTAAACACAATTCTCCCATATATTGCTCACACCTTTAGTTTAATTTAGTTTATTTTCATTTTTAGTATTTTATTTTGATTGCATCTTAGTAATTGGGTTAGTTGACTAGCAACTAATTCCGCCCAACTCCTTCAAAACTAAGATTTTTAATTGCTTTCATAAAACCTAAAAATATAAAAAGAATCATCCCTCATCTCTAGACCTAGTCTTTAGGTTTTCTAATCCTAGCGACACTATTCCTAAGTTGAACGATCAATCCCCCGGTACTTGTCATTATACTATACTACATCGATCAGGTACACTGCCTGATGGGGGTTGTAAGCTTCTCGAGATCCCTCGAGAGGTAAAGCCTGGTGCAATTCCCACGCATCAAGTTTTTGGCGCCGCAGCCTGGGGAATAGTTATTGTCTAGGTTAGGATCTCTTTTAATTAGGTCTACTTGCTAGATTCCTTTCTAGTAAGATTTTATTTTTATTTTTAGGTTCTCTTTAGTCTATCTTATTTTTTTGTTTCCTTTGTTCGTAAACTATCTCGATGGATAACCATAACATTGATCGTTTGATTCCTGTTATTCTTGATTTTCATCGTAGGATCTTCCAAATGCCCGCCTCAATCCCTTTAGTGGAAAATGAGAACCCACCTAACCTGTCGCCTAACCACCACTTTGACAATAATTCTGAAATGGAGGAGTCTGACCATGATGATGACCATAGGGCTAGCCCTTTTTACTATTCAGACTCCGATGAGGATCTAGGTGATGGTGATGTGATTAATGAGGATAGGATGGAAGATGAAGTGAACCCTCTTAGGTATGTCGACCCTAGAACAAGGATTGAGAGTGATAGCTTATTCAATATGCAATTTCCTTGTAAGATTGGACTTAGGAGCTTTAATGCCTACCTTAACTCATCTCTCCCAATGAACATAATCTCGCGTAGTGAATATAATAAAATCATGATAGATGAGTTAGAATACAAAGGAGATAATGTTATTGCTAGGGCAATGTCATTGTATGTGTTTGTAGGAAGCTTCGTTTATCTTGTTGAGTTCATGGTTATGGAGAATCTATGAGAATTTATCGATAGTAAGTTAACCCAAGTTATGTTTGGAAAACCTTTCAAAAGGTGGACCAACCTTGGTGAAAAACTTATGGAAGGGTTAATTACATTCTCGGATGGGGATGAAGATTTTGTCTACCAAATGCCCCGTGCACACCCTAGGTTCAAGGATTTCTCCATGGAGAAATGTAGTAGGTATCCGCCCGTAGAAATGCTAAGTGCGAATGATAAGAGGAAAGGGCTTAAATATACTCATGAAAAGAATAAAAGGTATTATCGCGGATGTTTAGAGTTAGGTGATGATTATAAGAAAGATGAGGCGACTATTAGATGGCTCACCCTTGGTTATGTGAGCATAAGCGACACACGATAACCCATGACCTTGAGTCTAGCTACAAGACTCGTAAATAAAGAAAAGCGCTTCTTGGGAGGCAACCCATGTTTTGTGTGATTTTTATTTGTTTGATTGTTATTTGCTTCCGTATGCATGCTTTATTTTTATTGTTGGTAGATCATGTTTCAAACTAAAATGGTGAAAATACTTTATTTTGTTGTTTGGCTTAGTCTTAACTTCATCCAAAGGTATTTCACAAAAGATAAGTGTAAGAGGAAACCCCAAATATGTTTTCAAGAAACAAACTTGATCATGAATCTCCACAATATTAAGTGAACATGTATATTCGTATTTGTTAGAGTCAAATGCTTGTATCGAGTCATAATGATGTTTTGCAGGATTTTCCAGGAAGTAGGACAAAGTTTTTCCATAAATTTTCCGGAAACTTTACATAAGAATTTCTGCAGGTCACTTCTGACGGCGTCAGGAAGAAACACCTGACGGCATCACGTGTAAAATTCTGGAAATTTTACTAGTTTTGTTTTTCTAGCGGAGTCTTAAAGTTTTTGTTGAATCTTTAGTTTTATAATCTCCAGGAGATCTGCAAACATTATTCCACAAGCATTATATCTTATTTTGTTTTCTAGGATTTGTTAGCATATATAGATTGCCGTCGATTTTACGCGAGGTTGCCTTGTCTGTTTTCTCAGGTTTTACAGGTTATGTATGACAAGAAGATGATTTATATTCTGGAAGGGAAGCTTTGATTATTCATTTTCTTGGAGGAAAATCTAACCTGGCCACCTTATTATCCATACCGAGCAAATCAGGGGAGTATTTGATTTCATTCGTTTTACTTATTTCACTTTTACATTCTTTACTTGAACATTGGGGACAATGTTCATCCTATGTATAAGGGGAGGGTAAAATGATGATACCTTACAGATACACTTTCGCTTGAGTTTGTTTGTTTGATAGTAGATGTGTAATAAAACTATTAGAAATACTTGTTAGTGTAATTTTAGCGCCAAATTTAAATTTTTTTACAACATTTAGGAGTGAAACTTTAGCCATAGCAAGCGTCTCATGGATAGGAGATTGTATGACTAGCACAAAACCGTACCATTCAGAAAAATTTTCCACCCAAATATGTGAGGTTCGTCTTTAGATTTGATAGGAAAAGCATTCATTATTAGTGCTTATGAGTGTACTGGTAGCATTTTTAGATTCTAGAACTTGCATTAGTGATGCATCCCGAGACCACTAGTGAGACTACATTCATGTAGTAGGATTTACTACATGATAAGAGGCATTAGGATCACCCTTGTGTTAAACCCGTATCATAATTACTTGACCATTTAAGTCATATTACTTGGCTAGTTAAATCAACTAATTTTCCCACACCCTTAGCGTTTTACTCATTTTTAGTACACGAAACCCCTAGTACACCCCTCCGAGCCTATCTTTTCGTTTCTAACTTTAAGCATATTACTTAAAGGAAGAATTTGTTACACCCTACTTAAATGTACAACCAAATCGCCTTAGCCTTCCGTGTATGCACTCATCTTTAGTGCATTATTGTTATTTGTTAAACCCTTAGTTAATTATCTAATTGATTACATGGTTGCTAAGTCGAGTCATATCCTTGTACATATTGTTTTGGGACGATTGGGACTCATGGGTAAAGTACTTATACTATTGAGTAATGGGGAAGTACATCATATATTACCCCCATATGTACGTTAATCTTAAAAGTACTCCAACTGTTTTGATTATCTTAATTTGAGTCATTAGATTAGTTTATTGTAAAGTATGTAAAAATTCAAGTGTAAGGGGAATGTTCATTCCATATGATGTATTATTTTGGATGGTAGGGTAAGAGTGTATGCAAAAAAAAAATAAATAAAAAAAAATAAAAAAAAATAAAAAAAATCAAGAAAAAGAAAAAAAATAGAAAAAGAAAAAGAGAAAAAACATACGGACTACCATCCTGTTTCCATTCTATGTTTATTTTATGCTTTTGTTATTTTTATTTATTAGCTTAAGTCGAGTCTAGTCTTGGCTTAGCAACGCCATATTGTACATGTAATTAACCAAGATGATTAACTCGCCACCAGTAAAGACTGCCTATATCCAACAAAACCGTGTATTCCATATCCCTACACCTAACGTTACAACCCTTTAAAAGACCTCTTTGATAGTTTATCCTAGGTGCTTACGCCATGTGGTGGAGGTTTGATCCTTTCCCAAGCCTATGGTAATCTATTTTGCTATGACAGGTAGTGAGAGATGTTTTCCATTTCCATATTGTGATATTACTTTATTACACCCGAGAGATGTGAGTATCTAAACACTATTTGTGAAGTGCTAGTATATGACCTCCGTGTTTGTTTTTGGTCTTTAGTGGAATGATTATTTGTTGTAATTACTTTTATATTAGTGTTAAATGACCCCTAACTTGTATTTTGACTAGAATAAAAGCGCATTTGCTTGAGGACAAGCAAATCTCAAGTGTAAGGGTATATGATGAGGTGAAAAATGAACCGTTTTTAGGGGGTCATTTAAGCCCGTAATTGAATTTATTTGATCAAATATTGCCCTAAATCGTTCCTTTTGTGATTTTAGGTACTTTGGGAGTGAATTCTGGAAAAAGGAAGCATTTTGGATGTTTTTGGAGCATAAAAGTGAAGAAAACGGCAAAGACTTAATTTTCCATGCTGAGAACAGTACCTGACGGCGTCAAGAAGGAAATTGTGACGGCGTCAGGAGTAAAATCCATGACGACCCAGTGAAAACCTAAAGGCGTCAAGAGAAGGGCGTCAAGAGTTATTTTGGTGACGGCCTGAAGATGGAATACACATGACGGAATCAAACCTAGATCTAGGCAGTCCGAGGAGTTTATTGGGGGCGAGATGACGGCTTCAGACATTTACTCTTGACGCCGTCACCTCACAAAATCTATATATACTTTTCTATTTTTCATTCATTAAGAGAGGAACTTGTGTGGAGAATACTAGGGTCGAACCTAATAAACCCTAGGTCGTTTGTAACAGTATTTTCAAGGGTTTTTACCCCTTGAAACCTTTCATGTTCAATTAAGATAAGTCATCTTTCAATTCAATCAATATGTCTATGTATTGTTTGAATATATCTTATGCGTGTCTTGATTTTAAAATGCTAGGCTAGATCTCTCATGTGTTTGCTTAGATGTAATGACACCTTGATGTTAATTATAGGTTGATTGCTTGTTTATAGTTGTAATGGATGAATGATTTCAATGTTAGGCTTAAGAAAACTGGCAGATCTCCATTGTGTAACTTGCTTGAACGTCTTAAGAAACATGAACTGATGTGTACTAGGTTTTTATGATTGTATTTAATGCATGAGCGAATTCTACTGATCCCACGTTAGGAGCTTCTTAGCCGGCTCGACATAGGAGTGAAGTAGGAGCTTATAGGATTGGGGAAGTAAGTACGCCTCCCCATGAATGGTATTAAGGAATACAATCCGTCATCCACGCAACTGTAACAAGTAATTAACCTGTAAAAGATATCTAGGGAGTAGTGAAATCTAAGTAAACACAATTCTCCCATATATTGCTCACACCTTTAGTTTAATTTAGTTTATTTTCATTTTTAGTATTTTATTTTGATTGCATCTTAGTAATTGGGTTAGTTGACTAGCAACTAATTCCGCCCAACTCATTCAAAACCGAGATTTTTAATTGCTTTCATAAAACCTAAAAATACAAAAAGAATCATCCCTCATCTCTAGACCTAGTCTTTAGGTTTTCTAATCCTAGCGACACTATTCCTAAGTTGAACGATCAATCCCCCGGTACTTGTCATTATACTATACTACATCGATCAGGTACACTGCCTGGTGGGGTTTGTAAGCTTCTCGAGATCCCTCAAGAGATAAAGCCTGGTGCAATTCCCACGCATCAGGCAAACATCTCGGTTCATGGTACCACCGCTCTTCCATACGGGATGCTCCTCACTCGTCTCTTTAGGTTTTGTGAACCCATTCCTCCAAGTCCTAGAGGTCTTCGCCTAGATTATCCTCTTATTCCACACACCTTTATGCCATTAAGTGATGAGAGAGTTTATAAAGCCAAAGGTAAACGTCCTCGCCCTCCTACCTCATCATCATCATTATCATCCATGAGTGAAGACGATAATCTATCCAACTCTAGGCTCCCACCTCTTGAATACCTCTCACAACTTCCATCAATACCGAATGAGTCGGAGGAGTTCAAGCAAACCAAGGGAATGTGGAAATGCTTCGGAAGGTATCTTGGGAAGATGTACAAGAAGATTATTAAGAAGTGAGAAAGTTAAGAGGGTGTTTGGCACAAGGGTGCATTTGAACAATTTGGTTATTGATACAATGTTATTTTATGTTTTTAAGATGTTGTAGGATGATACTATGTTTGTGGATTATGTGTGTACTAACAAAATTTGTAGGTGATAACTTTTTTGTACTATGCTATTTTCCATTTTTCGCCTAATAAATGAAGATTAGGATCGCTCTCGTGAACTCTATCGGTAAGCATGTTTTTACCTGCATTTTGTGTATCTACTATCTACAATAATTGATTACTTAAGTTTTAAGAAAAATTTTGGAATTCGGAAAAAGCACGTAGCTGTGCACAGCGTTCTGTCTCAAATCTGAAGCTCCACGGATACGGCAGAACCCTTCTTTTTGGTTCTGCCCGTTTAAAATTTTGGTGCCGCCAAAATAACCAACGGAAACGGCGGAACCAAAAATTTGGTTTAGCCTTTGTTGTCGTTTGGTTCCTCCAGCTTATCAGCAAAATTTTAATCTTTGAATTTTTTGAATTTTCCTAGTAATTCTTAGGTTCCAAACTTGCTTCCTACATGATTGTTAGTATTTATCACTAATTCTAGAGCTCTCTTAGCACACTTTCAACAATAGGACCATCATTCCCGCCAAAATTTCAAATTTGGCTAAACTAACCCAAGGAACCTTTCTGTTACAAGGAAGGAACCTTTCATTTGGATCCTCCAAATCCGTGCAACATCCTGACAAACTGTATCTTCCATGATCACATAGCATTTACTACTTAACTTAGTCTTTCACTCCATCCAACTCCATTGGATTGACTTCCAATGATTTGACAAATTCTTAGAACTCTTCGAAATGATTAGGAACCTCAAAATGTGCATGGAACAACATCAAATCCAAACACTCCTTTCCATAACATGTTCTTCCTATAAATTGATCAACATTCATACTTCCAATTCACACCATCACCATCACTTCTCTTAACCTTATAATTCTAGCTTACCAAAGTCTTGAAATGACTAAATCCAACACCTCATCCGAATCATCTAGGCCTATTAGGAAAACCGCTAGGATTAGCGTAAAACCATGTTGCTTCAATAAAACCATCCAACTAAGCTCATCATCATCAAGTGATTCATCACTAAACATTTCCTCACCCATCAATGATACAAACTTCCTCAACCTTGCTACTCCAACACCATCTCTAAATCCTTGAAATACTAACATAATCACCACTCCTCCACCAACTAAAACACCAAATGATCCAACACCACCTTCGGCACCAACTCAACCATCAAAAACTCCATCACCTCAATCACCGAAATTGACACCTATGGAACTTTTCAAAACACCACCAACATCACCACATCTGTTTTTGGAAACTTTAGAAGACCTACCACCTAGATCATCAAATCCACCACCATTTCCACTTTTTGACACCATCGCTTAAATGGAAACTCAACAACAACCAAGGTTTCAACCAAGTGAACCACTAGAAGATGAACCCCATCAACCATCATTGATAGAGCGTTTGGCTTACAAACATGCTAGACCTTCTATTTTTTCTCAAGATCAAGTTCATTCACAACCACAACCATTGTTGTTACACCCCATTTACAAAGACATCCATGGTCCTCTTTATGGAGAACCAAGCTTCCACCATCATGATCAAGAACAAGAACCACCTCAAGAGCATTCCCAATACTTTGAGTCCCTATTTTCTTCTTATGAGGAAATAGAAGCATCTTTATGGACCAAATCTCCAAACACTCATGAAGAACTTAACACCCGTTTGGAAAGCCTTCATGCTTTCAAACATATGATTGATTCTCATCTCAATGAAGCCATGGATTTCCAAACGGCAATGTACTCATCAATTGTAGGAAATCAAAACACCTCTCAACCATCCACCTTTGCTCTCGCTACAACCAATGCTCCATCAACCACCAATGATCCACCAACAACAAACCAAGTTCCACCACTACCACCTCCTTGCCATGATTGCTTCATATGCGAAAGAACCGCTCATATTAGTAAGAGATGCAATATCTTGGTACATGAGCTTTAAGATGAAATGAGGTTTATCCTCAACCACATTTTAGAGCATCTTAACGCCATTTCTCATTCGCCTCAACCTTAGAGCATCATTTGGAAATCCAAATAATGGTAGAATCTCACCTAAGAATAATTTCTCTTTTTACTTGTAGTTTTCATTATTTCTAGTTACTTTTCTTTTGTATGATTAGTAGACTTTTTTTTCAAGTCTTTAAGTTTGACTTTTTAAGTCAAACTAAAATTTTACTTGAAACATAAAAAGTTCTACTTCTATGTTTGGTTGGTCATTCTCATGTGTGTTGGTTGTCTATATATTTGGTAAATGTTATTGTGAGATGATTACTTATTCACATATTACATTAAATATGCTTGTTGGTACTTTTACCATCAATCATACTTGCATCTACAACAACTATTTTTTATTTTATTTATTTTATTTTATTTTTATTTTTTTTATGATCAAAATCCATGTATCCTCTCTTGGCACTCCATTTAGGGGGAGTATATGGCATGAAACATTTCCGCTTCGCCACTCTTCTTTTTGTTTCGACAAAAGGGGAAGATAATATATTTAACCAATTCAACTTTGTTGCATCATTTACATATCATGAAAATCATACTTAAAAGTTGAAATAATCGTGTTAAATATTAATTTTTAAAAGACTCAAAATCTACAATTATCAATTTGCTTAAAAATAAAATTTATCTTTTGTCGTCAACAAAAAGGGGGAGATTGTTGATACAAATATCACCTAAAACGTTATTTATATTTTACGATCTTTCTTAGTTTTGTTAACGACAAAAGGTAAAATTTATTTTTAGCAAATCATAAATATAGTTTAAAAGTCTTTTACTTAACATCACTCAAACTACATTTACATGTTTTCATAAAGGGATTTCAAATTGTAAAATGGTTAAGTATACTTAAGTATAAGTTCATGTGTTAAAAATGTCATATAAGTATATTTAGCGAGTTTTTTAAATAGTGTGTCTTATAGCATATAAGTAATCAAACACTTTTTAGTAAATCATTCACTTGCTAAGCATCTCAAACAAACATTTTTAAGTCACTACATAAACTTTTTTACAAGAATACTTTCTTTTTTAAGTATATCTAAAATTAGAAATAATATATATAATTACATCATCACTTGCATCACACATGTCCTTTCAAGGAAACATATGTGTAAGAGACATGTTTTATTGTGTAGATTCATACTCAAAGATCTCAAAGTTGACTTTGTGAGATCTTGAGAATATTGAGTTAGATTGTGAAATATTTTGTGCAGGATTCTGTCAGACATGCTGGCGGAACCCTCAGGTATAACGGACGGAATCAAAGGATTGGTTACGCCGTATCCGTGGGTTGGTCTAGAATTTTGCCTATAAATAGCAACCCACTCTTTGTATTTTTCTCATCACTTACAATCATAACATACTACATATACATTCATTTCTCTCTTCTAACTCAGTTCCATTTCATATTTGTGAGTCTTTCTTTGTAGCAAGAAGATCACCACTTCACAAGCTTCAACACAACGTTGCAAGACTTGTTAAGCATAACATAGTGTAAACTTGTAAAGTTTATACATCATTGTATTGTATCCACTTGTAGTGATCGGTTAGTATTTTAGTCCTCAAAATACTTAGTGTATCAAGAGTTGTTATACCCTTGTAAAAGAACTATCGGGAGTGGTTGAACCCTTGTGAAAGAACTCGACATCTAGCTTAGTGTCGAAAATAGTGTGTAAGCGACGTGTAAGGTTTTCTCCTCCAGTTAAAGGAGCTTGTTGACTAGTGCAAAAAACTCTCGAGTTGAATACTCGGGGCGTGGAGTAGGGCAAGGAAAAAGAGTCCTTGTAGCCGAACCATGATAAACATCCGTGTTATGGTTTGATCGTTTCTTACTTTTATTCTTGCATGTTATTTTTTGTTTAGTAAGTTTTAGTTGTCGATTACACGTAAAACTTTTTCAAAAAAATCAAATTAAAAACCGGTAAACTATTCAACCCTTTCTAGTTTTCCACAGCGTTCATACTAATTCAAGTGAATTATGAATCATATATGATGATAAACAATGTTAGTGGGGTCAAATTATGTACTTATAAAGCTTATACCATTTGAGATACTAGTTTATACAAAGTATTAGTTTGTAAAAATATGATGTGGAATGGTATGATTTCTATAGCTTGTAATAATAGAGTTACAACAATCTTAGGTGAGCTTTGGATATCTTTAACTATTAGAATAAGTCAGCTTTTATTATAAGTTTTGCTTGACAACATATTTATTTTAATCTTTTTTAAATTTATATGCTCTACTTCTAAAAGCTATTTGAAATTAATTGAAGTTTGTAAATTGGCTAATTATACTCCCTCGTCTAAAAATTATAGTCCATATTTTTTTTTTCGAGATGTATTAAAATAATTGTTCAATTTTTTTAAAGTAAAAAACTAGAGAATTTAGTGAGTGAATATTCTATTTGATTGGCTGAAAATTAAAGTTGCCTCACTTTTATTAAACTTTGTGATTTTTGTCTCATAACAATAATTTTGAGAGGAAAGGAGTAATCAGTAATCAATATTTGTTTATTCATTTTATGTTTGTTTATGCATTTTAAAATGATAAAGCTCTAGCTTTATCTAATTTGTAAAAACAACTTAAGGCTGATGCGAATGGTTCGGTTATCACCTCCCAGCAGAATACTTGACCGCATTATCCCCATTAGCCCAACCGTACCTCAACCGGTCACCCCCGAACTTTTTCAAACTTATGGTTGTCCTGCCAACTGAAAGTTTTAGTTTGTTTGTGTGTATAGTTTTTTTATTTGTTTTTGTGGGGCATGATTTTGGTTGTGGTTGTGGTTGTGGTTGCGGTTGCGGTCATCTTATTAGCAAATTGTGGTTTGATATAGTTTTCAAGAGAGAGCTGATGTGGCGAGGGTGACCACAATATTCACGGTTATCATCCATTGGCCTAATAAAATAAAAATTCTTGCTTTATGCCAATGAGCTCCGGCTTCAGCTAGTGATGCCAAACATACTTTATAGCGTTTGACAAATGATTTATATATTTTCGTCCTATTGAGAATTAAGTATCTAACTTGCTTAAATAATGTTCTTGAAGATGATACACGTCCATATTACTATGTAAATTACCCATGTTTTGAAACCTTGATTGCCGGTTGAACTAGGAACTAGTTGGTTAAAACCCGTTGGTTGAACCCTTAATAATCAATATATGTTTATTTATTTTATATCTTTTTATTTCATTTTATAATGATAAACCCTAGCTTTAGCTAATTCATACAACAACTTAACAAAATGAAAATTCTTTGTTGGTCCCTTTTACTTGGTTAACTATAACTACAAAGCTAAAGTAACCAAGTTCTATGACATTTAGACAAAGATATATAAAAGATTAACAATAAAGTAACGTAAATATGAGAGACAATATTTTCCAACGTTTAATTCTTTATTAGAAGTTAATAAAAAAGAATCATACCCAAGTGTTTGCGGAATAACACTTGGGATTGAAAACGACAAGTATGGTATTGACTCCTCACTAAACTCAATCTATGTTGAGTGACAACTTTCAGGACCCACTGAGCTATCTCAGGGGTGTGTTGTTCTTTGGAGGAGTAAAAGTGGTTTGTGAATGCTTTGCATCAATTGCACAAACTTGTCAACTTTTACTCCTCTCTTATGCTACCTATTTATACACAAATGTGAACAACTCTATTATACAATGGACCTAAGTGTTCCTCAATAAAATCTTGATAGATTTTATTCTCTGGCAAGGGAAACTTCTTTGGGTTAAGTCCAAAAGGCACTTTCTGATGACAGCCTGGTTTTAGCCATTTGAGGAAAGTTTGACCTTAAAGTGATAAAGCACTTTAGTGAAACAGATCAAACTTTCCCGCCCAGTCCCGCCAAAACTTAAGTCTTCTAGTCATCGGTCTTCAGTACCATGAAGTTGTTGAGGAGTCATGGGGTTCAGTGAGTTATTGTCATCCTCACTGAACCTATCACCTTCTTCTTGGCTTAGATCACACTTCACTGAGTTCCGCCTCACTGAATGGAGAACCTTTCTTCTTAGGCTCGGTCTTAGCATCTTGAAGATGACTCACTGAGTTACTGTTCACTCAGTGACTTGTTTATACTAAGGTTATTTTACGTTCAAATCCTTGTTAGAAGAAGATTGGGGAATTCAGTGACCCAACAATCTCCCCCTATTTGAACATACAAATAGCCTAAGTGTTTCTTGATTCAGTGTGAGTTGGTAGGGGTCTTCATCTCTTACTGAATGTTGTTGTAATTATAAGTAGGACACATAATTTTAAACAAAACATCAAAGTTTATTCATAGTTATTACAAGTCCTACAAATTACAAAAAAATAAAAAGATAGTTGTTGCAGATCAGATCAGGTGGTATCCAAGGTTTTCAAGCTTTGCTTTCTTTGATCTGAGTAGGTGTCTTTCAGGATGTTCATTGATCATTGCTTCCAACTCCTGACAGAATCTTTTGTTCTCATCACTCTGAATGGGGGACGCCAACATGAGATACATGAGCATTGCTTTGATTCCTGCCTTATCCATATCAGACCACCTTTGGAAAGCCAAGCTTCCATATTCATCAGTGAAGCACAAGCCTCTATCAGGAGCTTCAAGGACCGCATTGTTCACGAATGTGATCCCTTCAGGAAGCGACCTGTCACACTCTAACCCTGGTACCTTGATCTCAGGCTCCAATTTTATTTGCTTCCTTTTCCTCTTGGAAGCCTTAGATGGAGCAGTCTCTTCTACTGAGTCAGGAAAAAGTGAGGGAATGTTAAGAGCCTCAGGCATTGCTCTCAGTCTGTCGTACCTATCCTTCAGTGATTCGAGAAGTTTAGGTACTACAACATTGTTCTTCTTGGCAATGATTGATCAAAGCTCATCAAGCTCAGTGATGCCAAAGTCTGCAAACTTGAATGGCTTATGGATGTCCATTATTCTTTTATCACGTCCCCTGAAGACGGTGACCATTGCAGGATCGGTGTTTCTGTGGATTTGAACGTCAGTGATGGTTTCAGGTCTTAACCTTTCTTTCATCACCCAAGTATACTTTTCGATCCTGTGTTTTCTGATTTGAGCATCCTTCCTGAGCTTGTTTTCCCTTTCCACTTTGAGAGCATTTAGCTCTTCTTCCTGAGCCTTTTTAAAGACAGCACCAACTTGTACAGTTGCTAGTGCCTCAGTGTTCAAACCAATCTTTTCAGCTTCCTCATGAACAACTTTAATGATAGCAGGCTTGCTCATTCTCTCTTCCTCAGCCACCTTGAGTAGTGTCTCAGTCCTTTCCATGTGAGCTTGAATTTCGTCATTAGTGAGAAGTTGTACTACTCCATTGATTTCAAACGGGACCCTGATAGGTGCATCAGGGTCAAATCTGACCATGGTTGAGGCTGGCTTGAGAACATTTTCAGGACTTGAGGTGGTAGCAATACTTTTGCCTCTGTCATGTCCAAGAGAAGAGGAGACTGGTTCCTCCTGTGGTGGAACTTCGGTGATTGGTGTTGCTTCAGTGACATGCTCCCCCTCAGTGTGAGAGGGCTGTCCAGCTTCTTGTTCAACAGTATTAGGGGCTTCAGTAGCATTCTCCCCCTCAACATTTGCCTGAATGTCAGTGATGGCAAGTGTTGGCAGTACTGAAGAAGTAGATGCACCCTTGAAGGCTTGAAAAATTTCGTTCATCATAGACTTGATCTCCTGAGTAACCTGTTGAATGATGGACACCCTGGAGTCAAGTGCAGCCTGTGCATTTTCAAGAGCTGTCATCCTGGAGCCCAAGGTCCATGCCAGAGAAGTAGACCTTTAGGACTGAGCTGTCACTGATTCCTCCATTTTGATGAAGGAAGATTTGAGAGACTCAACAGCGGTGGTGAGACCCTGAAGATTAGAACCCTTCAGCAAGTCAAGTAATTCAGTGAGAGCCACTGAGTTCACCTGATACGTCTCGGATGCCTGAAGTAGCTTCCTGGTGAGTTCAGGATCATCCTTGACTGATTCTTGAACCGACTGAACCCCTATATTCAGCTGGTTGAGGGTTATCAAAAACTGGTTCAGGCGAGTGATCATCTATGTCAGGGAATGGTTGACTGAGGAATTTTGTTCGCTGACATCTTCATCAACGTCTTCGACAGCATCTTTGAGATTGTGAAAGTGAACCGCCTGTTCAGTGTGCATGTCAAAGACCTCATCAGTGATCCCCCTGTACAAAATGTTAGTAATCTTTTTGATGAATTTGGTGAAGGTCTTCACAGTGAGAGGAGCCTGATCATCTCCTGAGGACTCTGGCTCGGACTGAGTGTCAGCATCATCATGGTTTGAAGATTGAGGAGACTGAGGAATTGTTTCAGGGACTGTCTCCTCAAGCTCCATTTCTTCTCCGGCCTTGAAGACTTCCTCATCACTGTTGAATTCATCATCAGAGTACAAAATAGCCTGAGCTTCAGCTAGGGACTGAATCTGCAAAATAGGGTTAGCCGGCTCCTCTTCATAAGAAGACTCGCCTTTGTTTTGGCCAGGTCCTGACCCCTCAAATTCGGTAAGTTGGGTTTTACCTACCTGGTCTTCAGGGTCAGTTCCCGAGTTATGCGCTCCTTCGGGGTTGGTTGTGAGTTCCATATCAGCGGGTGGTATGTTTCCCTCTGAGTCTTTGTCCCTCGTGACCCCTTCAGGCACCGATGGGTGTTTTTCAGTACCATCACTAGGAGCCGTGATTGTTGTGTCCCTATCAGCAGGTTGTATGTTTCCCTCTGAGTCTTTGGGATGAATTGTTGTGCCCTCAGACAAAAGCTTTGATTGGCGAATGTCCTCATCAGGCACCTGAGTGGTTATGCCCCCCTTTCCAACAGGCTTGTACTGGCCTGTCGAAGATTTAGGGGCAAGAACTCCCTGTTGCTTGGGTTGTGATTTACCCGAGCCTTTGGCAGGATGTGAGTGTTTGTGGGTCCCCTTCTCAGTGGAGTAGTGCTGCCCCACCGAGGGTATAGGACCCCTTACTCCCTGATACTCTGGTTGTGATTTGCCAGAGTCTTTAGCAGGATGTGAAGGTTTAGTTGGTTCCGACCCTACTGACTTGTTTATGCCAGCAGGGCCTTTGGGAACGGGTTCGCCCGAGGACACTGAGTGTGATGTCTCAGTGCCCTCCGTTGGCCGTTGTTTTGGGGCCAAAGATTGGCTTATAATCCTGAGGGTGTCGGCAGTCAGGGTCTGTTGTTGTTGCCCCCTTTTGTCAGGCTTAGGGGCAGAGGTCTCAGTGGCGAGTGGCTTGGGTTGAGCCACCTTCCTGGACCCCTGTCCCTTCTTCCTCTTCACCTTTTTGGTGGGAGAGGGAATTGGTGAAACAATGTTGTCACCCTAGATAGCAGTCAGCATATATGTGGTCAGGGCGACAAGTGTAACCTCATTAGGGTCACGTGAGTAGTTTGCCTTATGCAAGACATCAGGTTCAAAGCCGACACTGTCAGGCTTGAAGTACTCAGACCCTAGTAGGTCATTCAGGGCGCAGGAAATGAATCTAGGGTAGGACATGTGTTTTTGCCTAGGCTTCCCACCCAGTTTCCCTATGAGGTCCCTGAAGATAATTTCTCCAAGGTCAATCTTTTTACCCTCAATGAGACAGTACACTATCATTGATTGAGTAGTGTTCAGTTGCTCAGTTGAGGACTTATTCCCCCCAAGGACCTGAATAACGAATGTCATCAGGATCTTCCAAGGGGCAGGGAACCATGTTTTAATGATGGGGGCTTTGTTCAGTAGGGCCCCTGGAGCAATATCAGGATGATTCTTATCATATGGCCCTAGTTCTAAGAGGAGTTGTTTAACCTCCTCTTCAGTGGGTGGGGCAACAAAAGTCTCAGTGTAGTCAAGGCCAGTGGCTTTGACAAAGGTTTTATAGTCAAGAACAAGGGATTTTGTCCCATTCTTCACTGAGAACTTAATTTTGGCCTCCTTTGGTGCATCAGGGTTTTCAACCACCGCTGAGCACCAAAATTCCCTCAAGTAGTCATGATAGATGACTGAGGGGGTCTTAGTGAATGTGGTGGTGAGAAAACAGTTTTGTAGAAACTTCACCACATCCCTGTAAGCAGGGAACCCTTCAGGGTAGGCAAAGTTTCCCACCACATTGCTTTTGGTAAGGTCTACGCTTTCCATTTGGAATTCCACATTTGGTGCGTATTTTATGACCTTAGAAGATGCCATTATAGTTTTAAAAGGTCTGGTTTTGAATAAAGAAGAAGCACACACAGATTTTTGAAAGCAAAAAGTTCTTGAAATAATTTTGCAAGAGTTTTGTTAAGATTTTAAAGCGTGTGTGTGTTCTTCTTTGTCGGGGTATTTATAGGGTGGGAATTAGGGTAGTGATGTTGCGGATACCAAAGGTTTAATTTATTTAACCGAAATGGCATAATAATGTTGGTTTGATATTCGCATTAAATATCACGATTCCCATTACCCTATTTTCTCTCACATCGCGGGTGAACAGTTGTGCGGCTCTGCAAATAATGCACTTTTGCAGAGTAAAAATCATCACAACTTTTGTGTGTGAGGGAGCATTTAATGCTCAGTGGTGTTTGGTGAGAGAGATGTGGGGGCCCAAGGAGTGGATGCCAGTTGTGTAAGTGACATATATTCCTATATTTAATAGGATTCAGTTACCTACCTGGGACATTAACTAACTAAGTACTTAGAGCATTTAGTTAGGGTATTCAATGCCATTTTTCATCCTGAGCCCCCTGAATGAATTTTCATTCAAAAACTTTCAAGAGTGTGATCAGGGACCTAGAGAATTTACATCAGGTTGGAACACATTTGATCAGTTTCCTGATTCTATGTCCAACATGCCCAGTTCAGCTTTCAATCTTGTGAAGGTGGGTTCATCCAAGGTTTTGTGAAGATATCAGCTAGCTGATATTCAGTGGGGATGAAATGTAGTTCAATTTCACCATTAGTGATGTGGTCCCTGATGAAGTGGTATCTGATGTCAATGTGTTTGGTTCTTTGATGAAGTACTGGATTGTTTGAGATGGCTATGGCACTTGTATTATCACAAAAGATAGGTACCATCTTATACTGAATGCCATAGTCACTCAATTGGCTCTTCATCCATAGTACATTTGCACAACATCCTGCAGCAGCCATATATTCAGCTTCAGCTGAGGACATGGCCACTGACTGTTGTTTCTTAGTACTCCAACACACAAGTTTTCCACCAAGAAATTGGCAGGATCCTGAAGTACTTTTCCTATCCATATTACATCCTGCATAGTCAGAGTCAGTGTACCCTTTGAGATCAAATCCTGAACATTTTGGGTAATACAAACCAAGGTTTAGAGTACCCTTCAGGTACCTGATGATTCTCTTGACAGCAGTGAGATGTGATTCTTTAGGGTCAGCCTGGTATCTTGCACACAGGCAGACTGAGAATTGGATATCAGGCCTTGAGGCAAGTAAATACATCAGGGAGCCAATCATTCCTCTGTATTGGGTTTGATTCACTGATTTTCCAGTGAGATCAGGGCCAAGATTATTTGGAGGAACCATAGGAGTTTTTACTGAAGAGCAGTCAGTGAGCTCATACTTCTTCAGTAGGTTCCTGAGGTATTTTTCTTGGCAAATGGATATTCCTTTTTCAGTTTGTTTAATTTGGAGTCCAAGAAAGTATGTGAGTTCACCCATCATGCTCATTTCAAACTTTTTGGTCATCAGTTTCTCAAACTGTTTGCAAAGTTTGTAACTTGTTGAGCCAAAGATGATGTCATCAACATATACTTGGACAAGAATGACATCATCCTTTGTTCTGTAGATGAACAGTGTGTTGTCAATTCTTCCTCTGACAAACTTGTTTTGAATCAGGAAGGCTGAAAGAGTTTCATACCATGCCCTGGGTGCTTGTTTCAGTCCATAAAGGGCTTTGTTAAGCTTGTAGACATGGTTGGGGTATTCACTACTTTCGAAACCAGGAGGCTGTTGCACATAAACGTCTTCTTTGATGTTACCATTTAGGAATGCACTTTTAACATCCATTTGGTAAACTTTGAAGTTCATGTAAGTTGCATAGGCAAGGAAGATCCTGATGGCTTCCATTCTAGCAACAGGTGCAAAGGTTTCCTCATAGTCTATACCTTCATGTTGATTATATCCTTTGGCAACCAGTTTTGCTTTGTTTTTGATGACTGTGCCATTCTCATCAGTCTTGTTCTTAAAGACCCATTTCATACCAATGATTAAAACACCCTGGGGGCATTCAACAAGGGTCATGACATCATTTCTGTCAAATTGTTCCAATTCATCTCTCATGGCCTGAACCCAACTTTCATAAGTTAGGGCTTCTTTAACATTTTTAGGCTCAATCTCTGAGAGATAGTCAGCATAAAGACATATATTGGCAGTGGCAGCCTTGAGTTTAGCAGCCTTGCTTCTTGTGAGCATGCCTTCAGTGGGTTCACCAATGATGTTCACAAGCTCAATGATTTTGGATCTAGTCCAGCTATCCTGAGGTTTGGCATAAGAATTTGAGCTTGAAGGAGCCTGATTAGGTTCAGACTCAGGAACATGAGGTAACTCATCATTATGTGCTTCAGTGACAACTGTAAGAACAATTTGTTCTGAGGGTTCCTGAACAAATTGTTCAGTGGTGTCAGTCTCATTGGAGACAGGCTGAGTTTCAATGAACTCACTGATAGGTGGTTGGGGAAGGTTGTGAGGGATGATGTAATAGGAGACGTCAGCATCAGCTTGGTATTGGGTTGAGGGATTGTTCTCATGATGATACTCATCAGGAGGATACCTTAATGAGTCATCAATACCAATTTCATCTACTGAGGAATTTGAGAACCTGATGGATTCAGTGCTCTCATCAACAGTAATGTGATAAGTTTCCTCAGTTTGTTGTCTCCTTGTGTTGAACACCCTGAAGGCTTTAGAAACCAGGGAATATCCTAGGAAGTATCCATCATCAGCTTTGGCATCAAATTTACCCAAGTGGTCCTTGTGATTATGTATAAACACAGGACACCCAAATACATGAAAGTAGTTGATGTCAGGAATCCTTCCTTTGAATATCTCATAAGGAGTCTTGTTATGCCTTTTCACAATGAATGACCTATTTTGAGTGTAGCAGGCTGTTTTAACTGCCTCAGTCCAAAAATGTTTTGAGAGGACTAAGCCATTTAACATTGTTCTTGCTGCCTCAATGAGTGTTCTATTTCTCCTTTCAGCTACTCCATTTTGTTCAGGAGTATAGGGAGAAGTGAAATTTTGAGAAATTCCTTTCTCATCACAAAAACACTCAAGGTCTTGGTTTTTGAATTCAGTGCCATTGTCAGTCCTGATTTGTTTAACTTTGACATCATTTTGATTTTCAATGTTCCTGACAAATGACATGATGGTATCAGCTGCCTGACTCTTCTTGGTCAGGAAGTAGACCCAAGTGTATCTTGAGTATTCATCCACAATGACCAGAGTATACTTCTCTTGATGAATGGACATTGGACTGACAGGTCCAAAAAGGTCCATATGAAGAAGATGTAGGCAGCTTTTGATGGAAAAGGTTTGTTTGGTTTTGAATGATGCCCTGTGGTGTTTTCCTTTTTCACAAGCAGAACAAGGCTTGTCTTTGGTATACACCAGGGATGGAAGGCCCAGAACTTTGTTCTGTTTGGCCAGGTTGTTGATGCTCTTGAAGTTCAGATGAGAGAGTCTCCTATGCCATAGCCAGTTGATTGTCTCACTTGCCTTTGAGAATAGACAAGTCCCATTCTGAGTCAGGGATGACATGTCAAGGACATATACATCATCCCTCCTAGGGGCAATCAACACAACTTCCTTATTGGCATTAAAGATGGTCCCTCTCTTGTCATCAAACTGAACTATGTATTTGGCATCACATAATTGGGAAACATTTATCAGGTTATACTTGAGACCATTAACATAAGCTATTCTTGTAAAAACTATACCATTGCAGTTTACTGAACCATAACCTTCAGTGGGAGTTGATGAGTTATCACCAAATACTACTTTGGGTCCTGGTTCTTCCACGTATTTGTGCAGAAAGCTTTTCACACCAGTCATACTTCTGGAGCATCCACTATCTAGATGCCAAGTAGGATCCTTGATGTGTTTCTGCACAAACAGTAAACTGGGTTAGTTTTTCTTGTTGACCCACTTTCTGGTGGGCTTGGTCCTCAGGGACTTTTTGAACTCAGTTAGTGAATCATGGTCTGAAGTTGTGTGACCTGAGCTTCCACATGTTTTACATTTTGTGGAGGTTGATGCCTCAGGTGACTGAGAAGTGTTGGTTTGGTTTTTCCTTCTGGACTGACTCACTTTGTCATGTCCCCTGGTTTCATGGGAGGGATCTCCACAGATGTCACAACAATCTTTCATCATACAATCATCAGGAAGATGATCATTGAAACCACAATGAGGACATGGTGAGAAAGGCTTGGCCTTCAGTCTTTGTTTGGAAGGTGTGGCATACTGATAGCCTTGGTTTTTGTAAAGACCTCTTGCTTTTAAAGAAGCAGTATGAGAGATGTGATCACAAGTTCTGTGGTCCTCTTGTTTGCATATCATACAAAACAGGACTCTGTAGCATTTATCAGTGCTGTGATTTGGATAATTGCACAGCTCACATCTCCCTGAGGGTTTGGGTGTGGTCTTTGGTTTGGAAGAACCTGAGGATACTGAGGGCTTTGTAGATTTTGAGTCAGAGTTTTTCTCAGTAGACTCAATTTTCTCACTCATCATCCTGACAAGTTCAGCAAGCTGATCAACCTTTGAATCAGTGCTTTCAAGCTTCACTTCAGTAGTTACTGAAGGTTTTTGGTGTTCAGTGGGTACAGGATTAGGTCTTTTCAGAATAGTCCTTCCTAACCCTGATTTCTCTTTAGGAGAATGTGGTTGATAGAATGGTGCAAGGTCAGAATTGGGTTCCGCTCCCTGAAGTTGTTTCAGTGGAGGGAGTGGTGAATCAGACTTAGACTCAGTGATGGACTCAGTAGGACTAAGTTCATCAGTGACTCCTAGCAGCTCCTTAATAGCCTGACTTTCAGGCTCCAGGATTCTTCCAGTATTAAAATTTGGCATTTTACTGTCAGGATTGTTTCTTTCAATCCAATCACTGGGTTTGGGAGCAAGTTCTTTGCTAGAGAGTATGTTGGTTAATAGAAAAGTTGTAGAATGGCTACTCTCCCCAGAAACTTCAGTGAGTTGATCATCACCCAGACCTGCCTTTTTGGGGCTGGGTGTGAGACTCAGTGTTTCATAAAGTTTGGGGTTTTTCTGAGTCCATTTCCAAATAATTTCCTTTTCTTTCTTAAGTTCTTCCTGAAGAGCTTGATTTTGTTTTACAAGTTCAGAGTTTTGAATTTGAAGTGTAACACTTTCAAGCTTGGCTTGTTTTAAAGCAAGTAATTCATCTCTACAATGATTTAATTCAAAACTCAGTTTGTTAAATTTTGAAAACAAATTAAGTCTTTGCTCTTCAACATACTTAAGATCAACATTAATATAATCTAAGTAAGATTTCCAATCATCATTATCATCCATAGAAAGTAAAAGATTTACCTTCATCATAGTGATGTTAACCCATTCACCATTTCTTGCATGACTTTTCCCCACAGCAAGCTTGTTGTCATCTGATAGAGCCATCAGGGCACTGATGTGAACTTCATCATCATCAGAGGACACTTCAACCTCATCCCAGTCATAAGTTTCAGCAACAAGCCCTTTGTTCTTGGCTTGAGGAGGCTTTGGAGCCTGAGGAGGCTGAGAGACTGTTGAGGATGATTCAAGAAGGGCAAGTTTAGCTTTTGCCTTTCTATACTTGGCTTCAAAGTCAATTTGAGGGACTTTTTCAAATCTCTGACTAGACTGAAGCATCTTTGGTTGAAATTTGCTGGGGCCTGAAAAAGAGTTATTTCCTGAAAATTTGAAGGATGGTTCTGAGGTGGTTTTTGAAAAACAATCTTTAGCAAAATGTCCCATTTTACCACATTTGAAACATTTAGTATTATCATTTGCTTTTGAAGGGAATTTGTTTTTCTTGAAAAATCTTTTTGAATTAGCAAGGAGTGCTCTTTCATGAAATTCAATTTGAAGATTATTCAGGTACTCCTCACTGGTTCTTTGGTCAACCTCATCATCAGAACCATCCTGAAAATCCTGCACAACACCTTTAGAATAGAAAGCAGTTGATATGGGTGAAATTGTCAAAGCCTTTTTGGTCTCCTGAGCTTTACCAGGGTATCTCCTGGTGATAAGATTGTCTTCATAGACAAATTTCCCATAGATGGCAGGGAGCTCAAGGTTCTGAATGTGGTTTGCATTTCTCAATCCCTGAGAGAAGTTTAACCACTTCTCAGGGAGACTATTGACAAAACCAACATTGATCTCATGTTTTGACAGTATAACACCATCATTGGTCAGCTCATTCAGGAGGGTCTTATACCGAGTATAAGTCTCAGATAGACTTTCAGAATCCTTGGCCCTGAAGGTATTGAATTCAAGCTTCAGGTCCATGATTCTATTCTCTTTAGTATCAGAAGGCCCTTCATAGCTATGAACCAGGTCAGTCCATGTCTACTGGGCAGTGGGACAATTGATCACTGATTCCATTATATCATCAGGGAGGCATGATATAATGATGCTTTTCAGGCGCTGGTCTTGATTGACCACCCTCCTTTCATCTGGGGTCCACTGAGCTTCAGGTTTAATTAAACCTTGGGCAGTTGTTGGGACATATGGACCATCATTAATCAACTTAATGTAATATGGTTCCATCCCAGTTAAGTAGCAAAGCATTCGCTTTTTCGACTTATTAAATTTGCCAACTTCTAGTCGAGGGGCAGTTGCTGAATAACTTCCACCCTTTTTGTCGACAAGTTGGGGAACATCTATGTCAGTCATAGTGGGATCTTGATTTTAAAAACTTGAGCACTCTTTAAGTTTTGAAAACAGGTTTAAGTTTTACAAACCAGAGGCTCTGATACCACTTGTTGGTCCCTCTTACTTGGTTAACTATAACTACAAAGCTAAAGTAACCAAGTTCTATGACATTTAGACAAAGATATATAAAAGATTAATAAAGTAACGTAAATATGAGAGACAATATTTTCCAACGTTTAATTCTTTATTAGAAGTTAATCAAAAAGAATCGTACCCAAGTGTTTGCGGAATAACACATGGGATTGAAAACGACAAGTATGGTATTGAATCCTCACTAAACTCAATCTATGTTGAGTGACAACTTTCAGGACCCACTGAGCTATCTCAGGGGTGTGTTGTTCTTTGGAGGAGTAAAAGTGGTTTGTGAATGCTTTGCATTAATTGCACAAACTTGTCAACTTTTACTCCTCTCTTATGCTACCTATTTATACACAAATGTGAACAAATCTATTATACAATGGACCTAAGTGTTCCTCAATAAAATCTTGATAGATTTTATTCTCTGGCAAGGGAAACTTCTTTGGGTTAAGTCCAAAAGGCACTTTCTGATGACAGCCTGGTTTTAGCTATTTGAGGAAAGTTTGACCTTAAAGTGATAAAGCACTTTAGTGAAACAGATCAAACTTTCCCGCCCAGTCCCGCCAAAACTTCAGTCTTCTAGTCATCAGTCTTCAGTACCATGAAGTTGTTGAGGAGTCATGGGGTTCAGTGAGTTATTGTCATCCTCACTGAACCCATCACCTTCTTCTTGGCTTAGATCACACTTCACTGAGTTCCGCCTCACTGAATGGAGAACCTTTCTTCTTAGGCTTGGTCTTAGCATCCTGAAGATGACTCACTGAGTTACTGTTCACTCAGTGACTTGTTTATACTTAGGTTATTTTACGTTCAAATCCTTGTTAGAAGAAGATTGGGGAATTCAGTGACCCAACATTCTTGCTTTATGCCAATGAGCTCAAACTTTATCTACAGCTTCAGCTAGTGATGTCAAACATACCTTGTATTGTTGGACAAATGATTTAATACATTTTTTCCCTCTTGATAATTAAGATCTAACACACTTAAATAATGTTATTGAAGATGATACACGTCCACATTACTATGTAGATTACTAGGGCTGTAAACGAACTGAACAAACACGAACGGAGCCCTGTTCATGTTCGTTTATTTAATTTTAACCGGACAAATAAACGGACACAGACGCTTAAACGGGACGAATTTTCTTGTTCATGTTCGTTTATTAAAAATATGAATTGTCCATGTTCGTTAATTAAGACACTAAACGAACATAAACGATCGAACATAAATGAAAATAGACAAACAAACATAAACTTTATTTAATTCTTCACAATATATTATTTTATAAGTGTTGCTTTGTTTAAACAAACTAATTTTTAAAATTATAAAATTAAAAGATATAATATATAAACATAAATAAATAAATAAACATAAACGAACTTTAACAAACGCCTAATCGGATGTTCACGAACGTAAATGAACGAACGAGACTTTTGTTCATGTTCGTTCATTTAACTAAACGAACGTAAAATTTTGTTCATGTTCGTTCATTTAATAAACGAACGAACATAAACGAACTTTTTACCAAACGGTTCATGAAATGTTCACTGAACGTTCAGTTCGTTTACAGCCCTATAGATTACCATGTTTTGAAACTTTGATCACCGGTTTGGCGATTGAATCAAGAACTAGTTGGTCAAAACCGGTTGGTTGAACTAGGTTAGATCGAGAAGAACCGGGTTGAACCGGAAACTCAAAAACCGTTTAAAAAATAGTTTAATTTCAGATTTCTGGCTAACAGTAACCATGTATTTAACGGTTAAGGTTTAGGTTTTTTGTTTTTTGTTTTTTGTTTTTTTTTTTTTTTTTTTTTTAAATTTAACCGGTAACCCTTTTTGCCAAAAAGTCTCTGACATGCTTTATCGTGTGTCCCAATGTTTTTGCTGAAGATAAAATTACTTAAATACTCATGAAACAAAAATAGTCACGTTGGTCAAAATAATAAGTACAACTGTTTGAAAAGCTACGTAACTATGACAATTGCTTCAAAGGAAACTGTAATATGAAACCTGTGCGAATACCATAAAGAAAAGCCTTCTTATAAGTACTCCAATAACTCTTCATAGATTCTATCTTGATATATCTTTCTAATTCTTTTTGCTTCAAACCTTTATAGATTTATTAAACTAAAACACTAGCTAGCTACCATAAAAAAAAAATGGTGGTACCAAGTAATGAAATTAACCCCATTCGGAACGAAAAGATTCGAGAAGTCGAAGTTCCAGTGATTGATCTTTCGGGCAAACGATCAAAAGTTGCAAAGCTCATCGTAAAGGCATGTGAAGAATATGGTTTTTTTAAGGTCATTAATCATGGTGTACCTCATAACATTATTAAAAATATGGAAGATGAAAGCTTTGAGTTCTTTGATAAACCATTAGTTGAAAAGAAGCAAGTTGGATCCAACAATCCATTTGGTTATGGTTGCAAGAACATTGGTCTTGGTGGTGACACAGGTGAACTTGAATATCTTCTTCTTCAAGCAAATCAAACATCAATTCATCACACTTCTGAATTCAGGTATGTTTTTTCGAAACTCGGTCTATTATTATTATTTACTCTCTTTTTCTCATATAGTTTCTTGGTATTTATAGGCTTAATATATGTCATGCTAAGCATAATACTATCTATCATATGATAAGTTCATGGGTTCGGGACATGCAGCCATAAAACGGGGGTCATGGGTTCAAATCCTTACCCGTATTCCTTTAGTAATGGTACCGTAAAATCTATGGGTAGGCTGCAAAAGGGTAGGTTACCCTTTTTAAGGTCATCGAGTTATATTGTTATAATAAGAACGTTTCTGTATAGGTTAATAGATGTACGTGCATGGGTACGCCAATCAAAAGATAGAGGAATTTTCATTACTTCTTTTTTTTATTATTATCATTTCTTGATATTTAGTTTGCATTTTCAATAAGGGAATTGATTTGCAAATATACAATATTGATTAGGACATCTTAATATATGCATTAAATATATGTATAATATTGATTTTGGTGATGATATGTACACATGAGTTTTTACTTTACATAAATAAAATGTAATGAACATTATATGTTTTTATTCATTAATTATATGTGTGGAAAGTAAAATTTATGTGTACATATCATCAACCTATTGGTTTTATGCATTAATTGCTTGTATATTAAAATTTAAATAAAAGTTTAAAGTGTGCAAATTATCTCCTTTTTACAATAATACCTTGTTTAGGCATGAGTTATAAGGACCCCCTCATAGGGAGGGTTTGTGGAAGTTTTGTGCTGCCGCCGCATGTACTGTCTGCTTTAATGTTTGTACATTTGACAAAAAATAGGTGGGACCCCCATGGTAGACCCCGTCCTTATAGGGTATCCCCTTGTTTATGTATGTTTATTTTTTTACAAAGTCTTGATATATCATTCTACTCATCCGTCTACTATCATATGTCAGTCGTTTAAGGATTAGTGAAAAAAAAAGTCTTATCAATCAGTAAAATAGTGATTGGCAGGTAAAATCTAAAAGGTTAAGTAGTAAAGTTGAATAATTAGTAGAAGGATATGACATTTGTGATCGAATAATTAATCATGCAACAACTTTTATTCTGTGTTTTTCAGTTTTCACTATATGAGGCAGGTGTAACTACATGATAGGTTTATGGTTGGTTTATATGTAATGCCGTACCATTTTAAAACAAATGTCAAAGTAAATATCATGATAGAGATTTTCTTAAACGCTTTCTTACTTCTATCTTCCAAGGATGAGAGATAATTGCTATGTTTGGAGTTTTTTGGGATGATGAGCGATGAACAATGGACTTTTTGATTTTTATTATTTGTTTGGCAAATGAGCGGTGAGCTTTGCTATTTTTTAGTAATGCTCATTTTTTCAATGTTTTTTTAAGAAGGTGTGAGCGGTGAGTTGTGAGTTGTGACTACTACTCACAGCTACTGCTCGCAGCTTACTACTCACTGCTACTTTTACCAAACACACCCGATGACATTCGTAATCATCTTCTTTTTTAATTAGGGAGTTGATATGCACACTACTAAAAGTGATGCACACCACAATCATGTATATGTGATATTGTACTATGTGCATCACTAATGTGATTTTGTGGTGTGCACATCATTTTTGATAGTGTGCATATCACCTCTCTTTTAGTTATCACATTTATTTTATTTTTTTAAAGATAATGAAATAAAAACACATTATCATGGTGGTTAAGATCTTTGATTTTAAGATCTTATGATTCTACAATATTACAAAGACTATCAAATTTTACATAAGATTCTTGCAAGCATATGATCTTAGATCTCGATCTTAACCAAAAAATAATAAGCTCTAAATCTTATCCGATCTTACTTTACTCAAACTATTAGCTAAAAGAGTACAAATTTATGAATTAATGTATATAGAATTGCATAAACAACAGGTTAATCCTTTTGAATATTTCATAGTTATAATATAGGCTAACATTTTCATTAAACATTCATAAATTGATATATAATACATAATTTTTAGATTTGTTTAGTACATACAATGTCTAAAAAAAACGATATAATAGTAGAAACTTAAGATTTATGAAAGATATTCGACCTTATAAAAATCTTTTATATAATACAAGAATTACATCATTTCAGAGTGTTTTTGCAAAACCCTTCTCATTGAAAAAAAAATTGGACCAATAGGAGAACTCGATTTTGACACATAAGCGAAATCAAGCAATATAATTGGCCAATAAAAAGTCAAAATTGAATTGATTTTGGTCAAACTTTAATAAATTTGGTGAAAAATTTGATTGATAAAAAAAACACATAAAAATATATGTGTCAAATTTATGAAAATAAAAACTTAAGAGAAAAGGAGGTAATTAATAAAACCTTAGTGATTGAATTTTAAATATATTAAAGTTAAGTGTAAAATTATAAGTCTCCATGTTTTTTTAATAACTTTAGATAATAAACAATTAACCCCTTACACTTTATACCCCTATACTTTATAATGTTAACTTTGTTTAAAATTACATGAGTAATTTTTTATTTTTATTTTTAAACTTTCATTCATTAAAATAAATTTAGTAAATATGCGAATTACTTTTAATATACGTTAAATATTTTTTAAACTAATGTTAGTTTTAAACTTTCATCCATTAGAATATTTTTTTTTAATAAGGACTCGTGTTACTATATACTCTCTCCGTCCCAAATTTATTGTCCCCAATTGACTTTTTCGGTCTTACTTTCTCAACTTTGACTATAAATATTTGTGTTTGTGTTATACAATTTTTGATAAAAATTATACCAAATGAAAATACATTTAAAACTCAATCCGTTCAAATATTTTGTATCAAGTATTATGTAATATAAACAAAAATACTTAAGGTCAAAGTTGAAAAGTAAAGACCGAAAAATTCAAAATGGGACAATAATTTTGGGACGGAGGTAGTAAAAGTTTAATTTATGCGTACACGGATTTGAAATACGGCTAAATTATTAGTAACAGGAATATAAATATCAAATGGTAAGCATGAGTTACTGTGATATGAAAATAAATATACACGATTCTACTTATAACAACGACTCATGAAATTGTTATTTAAAACTTATATATGGATATCCATAAAAACATTTTAAAAACTTTATGGAGCATATTTTAACTTAATCAACGCTCATTATGTGTCACTAAATTTGTACATTTTGTACAACATGATATTAATAGTTAAAGTTAAACAACAATATTAACCTCAAACTCAACATCTCTGTCAGTTAAAAACGTTATACAAAGCTAATTATTAAAAAAACAAAAACAAAAACATATCGGTTAGATAGTCATTCTTTAATATAGAAGGTGTTTTCTTTAAATTAAAAAAAAAAATGCATGCATCACAATCCTTATTTGATAAGAATCACCTCCTAAAAAAAAAAAAAAAAAAAAAAAAAAAAAAAAAAAAACTACGTAACGAAAATATAAGTAAAAGAAATACCACAATTACAAAACACATCGTAAATTGATAGCACGGGTTTGCAAAACTAAAAGCATATATTACTAACATCTCATCTCATGCAAGTCAAGTATTATCATGTGATTTTGCTTGAATAATAAAATATAATTTTTAATCCAAAAGCATTCTTTTAAAATAATAGGTAGATTAGAACATATATACATATGATTTTTTTTCTTTACTCCACTAAGTAAAACTATTTAAAACATGTTAAGTGGTTCATTTCTTAATCGATAATAATAAATAATCAAATAAAAATTTTAAAAACCCTGTGCGTGCACAGGTATTATAACTAGTAAAAATAAAAATAATTACACGTAAGACCCCAATCTTAAAGTCTTTGATAAGATAAAAGTCGATGTACAAATCAACTTTGCGTATTTTAACAATCTTCATTAGCATTTCATTGTCCATCAGTAGTAATATACTAGTCGAGCTCCTCCGGTCATAAAATTTTATAGATGTGATTGGATGACCTAAACCAAGTGCTTAATTTTCTACTTAGACCTGCATGGCATGCAATTATCAATTAGTTGCAACGTCAGGAGCACACCTTCACAATTTAACAAGCTATTGACACATAATTTAGGTAAAAGCTAGATATGAGTATTAGACATACAAATCATTTTTCAAATTTTAACATGTCACTCAGGGGAAGGTTACAATTGTTTCAATTTTAACATGTCCACAAACCGAATAACTCAAATCGACTAATCATATCGATATGGATTGGGCGGGTTTTCGGGTTAATAAACACCACTAGCTTTATATCCGGTTATAAGTATTACTAAAACAATAACAACTGATTTTTACATAAAAAGCATTGGGATCGATAGTGATCACATGGGGGGTCACTCACGGAGTCATGGCTTTTTTTTGAATAGCCTAGGTATTAATGGTACGATATCTTGTCGGGCATTTACCGCATTTTGGATATGTGAGGTGATGTGTACATTATTGGAATGTTTCGTAAATATCATTATTCAATATCAAAAGCAAATGTGGTGTATATAGATTTGGCCTCTATAAGACATTATCATATTTACTACTATAAAAAGTTGTCATCATCAACAACCGAAAATTGTTGGTAAATAGCCAAATTAGTTTGTTGATAATTGGTGTTACCAATGAATCTAAGAATCGGAATATGTTGATAAACAACCTATATCCGTTGATAATTTGTGGTTGGTATTGTCATGCTAAATTAAGAAATTACCAACTCTGTATTTTGCATCATTTCGAAAGTATGTTTTGTTAAAACAGTAAGCATTTTTATTGACTAATTAAAAGTCAAAATTAAAAAACAACATGTATGTGCACGAGATTATAAATATCAAAAAGAAAGCACGATTTATTTGTACGTATAGAAACAACTCATGTTATTTATTTTTATAAGTTCAATTAAGGATATTTGAAAAAAAAAAATTTATTACAAGCATTGAATACAAGCAAATTCTTATATGTTTGTATATTAATAGCATGCGTTACAACATTATCTTACTCAAAGGAGAGCCAATAGCACATCTCTTCGGTTACAATCTTGGAGCGAACATTAGCTAGAGCCGGAAAGGGATTCCGATGAACAACAATACCGCAAAATGAGCGAATTTACCACTCACATCATTAATAGTATACGCAACAATATCATCATTACTCAATGGAGAGCCAATAAGATTAAATAACGTAACAATGGATTCTATGTTTTGAAAGAAATCATCAACAGTTCTATGATTCTATCACTGCCATTTACAAAACCATAAAACACCTAAAATTTCTTATTCAATTGTACATTGATAATTGCTAAAGATGTGGTTGACAACATCAACAAATATAATATTGGGAAACTTTATTGGACATGTCAGAAACTTTTAACTACAAGCAACTATCAAATCAAATTCTTCTTTCAAAATGTGATATGTTTTTAAATAAATTTGACACATACTGCTCGCTCTTGTTACTATTCCATTATCTTAAAATTTAGGGCCCTGAACTTATACACCTTCCATTCTAAATTGGGTTTTTCTAATGTGTGCCCTGGGGGCACACGTTAAGAACACCAAAAGGACAATGGGACCCACGAAAAAGTACATCCGGACCCACAGAAAAGTACATTTTTCAGATAAAAGGTGTGGGTCCGGATGTACTTTTTCGTGGGTCCCATTGTCCTTTTAGTGTTCTTAACGTGTGCCCCCAGGGCACACATTAGAAAAACCCTTCTAAATTTGCTCACCACAGAAAAACACACATTTAAAATAATATGTAATCATTATTTTTTTATTTTTTTTTTTACCTTTTGTAGAAGTTTTTAAAACGGTTTACCTTTTGTAGAATAATAATTTTATTTTTAACTAACTATTAACTAACAAATTTTTTAAACTTTGTTATAATAAATCAGGTAAGGGTACTTAATCAAACTTTAAAATCATGACCAATAAATTATTTGAGACGATTGAATAAAGTATGACACAAAACTTTGAATTGCATTGGATATTGATTGTTTTATAGTTAGATGTTATCTACATACTTTTACAAAAATATATTGTTGTAGATGTACATAATTAATGTCATTGTATAATAAGTTATTTCTAAAATGAATATTAATCATTCGATAAATTAGAACAGAAATAACAAACGCCTCTTGACCTACCGGTATGTGCATGAGAGACCTAACAACCTAACGCTGCGTTCTCGAGTTTGTTTTTGAAAGGAAAAGAAAGAAAATGAAAGGAAATAAAAAAATTATCGTGTTCTCGAGTTTTTATCAAATGGTAAAAAAAAGGAATAGGAAGGATTTCATAGGAAAATTAAGAGGTTTTTTCTTTTAAAATTTTCCGCCCAAATATGGACGGATTTAGAAGGAAACAAATTTACACCTAAACTAATTGTTAAAATAAGTTATATAATCTTCATTATTTTATATATCTTTTGTTATAGATTTTTTGTAATAGATGTATTTTTATGTTTAAAAAAGCATAACTATAATTTTTTATTATTTTCTTTCTTTTTCTTCCGACTCGAGAACACGACTTTATTTATTTTCTTTTCATTTTTCTTCATTTTCTTTCAACTCGAGAACATGAAATATAAATGCAACTTTCTTTTCTTTACCTATCATTTCTATTCCTAAAAAAAAAAAAAAAAAAAAAAAAAAAACAAAAACTCTAGAACAAAGCGTAAAGGTTGTGGGTTTAGGTCTCGTTGGAGATATGTGTGTTAAAATTTGTAGATAAGTGGTCTATATTGTAAACATTTGCCGTTCAAAAAATAAAAAATTAGAACAGAAATATTAGCATATGTGTTTTGTATGAAAGTAGGAATAAGGCTCTCTTTTATTTTGATTAAAAGTTCACTGTTCTATCTAATAGAAAAAGAAATTTCATAAGTTAGAAAATACTCCATTTATAATTTTTAGAATAAAATATGTATATTTGAAGAGCACATAAATAAGGATTTTTGGTTAGAAAATAAAAGAATTTGTCACAGCAAAATACAAGTTAAAATTATATGGGACTTTTTTGTTTATTACTATTGTTCAACATATAATGAAATATATTCCTTTTATGAAGTAGGTCATTTTTAGTGGATTTCATCGTGATCAGTTTATGCATTAGACTAAGTTCAAAAAAAAAAAAAAAAAAAAAAAAAAAACATTTATATTTGTTACTCAAAAGTTGCATGTCACTCCTCACATTATTACAATTACATTAATCTTTGGACAAGGGAAGGGCTTAACCTCACATTATTACAATTACATTAATCTTTGTTACTCAAAAGTTGCATGTCACTGCTTTACGTCTTTTAATAACGTGATAAGTGATGAGTTGATGATATACATACCACATCTTTTATCATTCACTTATATAAGTTACTAGCTAGCTAGGTAATCTTTTTCAGCCGTGCTAAGCACGGGCCGAGATGGTTCAAGTTTGTTTTAAGTAAATTTAAAGTTTAACCAAATGGACACAGCAGTACACTCATAGTTTTATCTCGAACTTGATGATTATGCATATGGATAGTCTTTTTTTATGCACACGATAGTCTTTGTCAATGCACGCGTTACGCGTATAGTTCTTAACTCGAAAATTATTATGCACGGGTGGTGATCCCTATCCCAACCGTGCATCGAATTGAAGTTCGCTTTGTTTGATGATTTAGTTGGTGTTTATATGTATATGTATAGAACTATAACATCTTAAGTACTCATATAATGGAACAAAACTTATACCTAAGAGTTAACTTTAGTTAGGTAGTAATGTAGTTAAAGTTAGTTGCATAGCTAGAGGAATATATTGTTTTCTTCATCTCATGAGGAGTATATGATACTCCAATATATAGTCAAACTTATTCTAAGCTGTTTGTTTATTAAAAGGCTCTGATTTTAAATTTGATTTGTATATTTGAATCTGAAAATGTATGTGAAAAGTCTGAACATGGTTTCATTTCAATCTCAGTGAATGGTTATGAAATTTAAATTTGACTCAACCAAAGTTGTTTGTTATTGTAAAAATGTATGAATATGTTAAACTATCAATTTTTACAATTTAAGTATAAACTATCACGTAAGAAATAAAATTTATTTAATATAAAAAAAGTCTAACTTTATAATATAATCAATTAAAAGTTAAAAGTATTTTAAATAAAACATTCAATCTCATGTTTATTTGACCAAAAGAAATGTATTAGAGTTTGATTGAACTTTTCAAAACGATTCACTAAATGAGTTGCGTTAGAGTTTAGATATATGAGACCGCTAAGAACATTATACGAATTGTCACATAATTATTAGAGTCATGTTATTAAGACCTCCTATTATGTGACAATAGGGGGTTTTGTCAAAATGTACAAACCACAATGCACGCCATATAAACTCGCAATGTACAAGGCCTCACAAAACCTCTCTTATGGGAGGGTTATCTAGTTCAAAAACAATTTTTTTTTTTTTTTTCCCAAAAAATTGCTATTAACAGTGACTGACTCCTACCGTCTCTTAATAATATAAACAAGAAAAAAAAAAAAAAAAAAAAAAAAAAATTAATATTAACAGTGATTGCTTGTTACCGTCTCTTAATGATATAAAAAAGCAAAGACACTTATTAAAGATTAATAAGCTATTAAAAAAAAATTGAAAAAACAAACGCCGCATATTAAAGATGGGGTAAAAGCCATAAAATACCATCGTACTTTAAAAAATGTCCCAATTTGACCAATTTACTTTTTTATTGCGGACTTTACCAATGAACTTTCAAATTTTTAGCCAACTTTACCAATGAACTTTCAAATTTTTAGCCGACTTGAACCAAATTTTTAGCTAAATTTGGTTCAAGTCGGCTAAAAATTTGAAAGTTCATTGGTAAAGTCCGCAATAAAAAAGTAAATTGGTCAAGTTGAGACATTTTTAAAAGTACAATGGTATTTTATGGCTTTTACCCTTAAAGATGATAACAACTGTGTACAAAAAAGTAAATTTGGTCAATTAAATGGTTATTTGGTGTTACCATAAGAAGAAAAAAAAACTGATCTACGGGAAAAGGCAGAAAAGGTTGGAAAATAGGTAGGCAAAATTGTCAGAATCAAAAACTGGTGTCATGTTTGTGACTTCGCTTTGACTAGAACTTCAATGTATATTAGCTCTACAAGTGTCTTCTTCTTTCTGTCTATATATTCTTAATGCAGCAAAAATCTGATGTACAACAACAAAGTTTATCCATATTTCATAGGACGTGTTAAGTACATTATTTATTTTGATTCATACATTATTTTATACGAGTTACTGTAAAAACTATAATACACAAATGGTAGTGTATGCACTGAAATATATGATGTACATATCACCTCTCACATTTTATGTATCACTCTATTAGCCATGGTGGTTTGTTATTTTCACGTTAATGTCATCTCATTACCTCTTCTCACCACCTTCTCATGATCATCCTACCACCTTTCATCCTTATTATCTACATATACTCCACTTAAGCTGAATGTAGTGGTGGTGGTAGTTAGACAATCTCCACGCCAGATTCACACCCACAACACACTCACACACATTCTATTTCCATCCTATTGCCTGTAACCTCGAGGGTGAAAAGCTGGTTGCTTTACCCGTAGAAGAGTGAAAGGGGCCAGCGTAAACGTGGACCAATCGCGGCCAAAGCCTTTTATGCGTGAGGCGATGCTCCATTACGGCCAATCTAACACAAACATACCCCAAAATACATTCACATACACACATTATTATTATTATTATTATTATTATTATTATTATTATTATTATTATTATTCATCTTGTGGTCTGTACCACTGGATACGTGTTTTTTGGTCACTTCACGAGTGTAGCAAGCCACCACTCGTGATCTTGGTGACATAACTGTTAGACAGTTAGTATTAGACTTGTAATAGGTTATTAGAACCGTATTTGAAACTACTACGACCGGTTTAAAAACACTGTTAGGGAGGGCAAATTTTGGGTTCAACTTGAGATGGTCTTTATCCATTCGGGGATCAATTTACAGCCATGTTTAACTTACTCGCTACTGATTGACATATCTTATATAATTTCTCTCGTCTCATCTTTAGTTTGTAGTCTGTCATGTATCTCAAATCTTTTTTACTAGACACAATCGTAAACACAAGCGCATTCAACTTACAAATCATTTTTTCTTTGTTACTTTGGTATACGCATCTAACGCTTTAAATTCGAATTATCATATGTAAGAAAATCTACTTATCCTAAGAACCTTAAAATTCGACATAAAGTAGTCACACACATATTCTCTAAAATGTTTCTCATATTGAGAACTAGAAAAAATGGTAAAAACGATGGCCCTGCCTCTCCCACCCCCATACCTCCTTTTATAGAGACATGATAAGAAACCGACGTCCACAAAGGCGAAGGTTCGGCCAAAACTTGACTTGCATGGAAAGCAAGTCTATTCTAATCTTATTCGACTAATAACCTTTCTAGAGAAATACACATTAAGCCCCTAACCTAGATATTTTTAACGAGAAAATACATAAGGGAACTCACGAGTATTGTATTTAAACAATATGAAAAATTAATTGATTCGACTAAAGATTAAACATCTCTCGTACGCCACAATATATTATTCGAATTCGAATGCATTTAACATTTTTCGTTGAAGTTGTAATTCATAATTTTAACATGAAATCAGTATTAGATGTTAATGCTAATCAACTGACTTAGGGTCTGCTTGATTCAAAGTGGGGAAAGGGAAATGGAAAGAAATACAAAGGAATAAATGAGGTGGGTAATCAATACCTTACCACCTCCCTCCCCCAATTTACTCTATAATAGTTGATTACCCACTACGGGGTAATCAATACCTTTGCCCCTTACTAACCAAGCACAAACAATGAGAGATGTGGGTCCTTAATCAATTCTTTACCCATTCCCCACCCCTTAACCCCTCACCAAACACTCCTTTAGTTTAGTTGGCCACCTGAGTTTCTTCTGGAGACCCGAGTTCGAGTCTTGCAAGTGACAAAGAAAATCCGGATTGTCCTTTTAGTGTAAAGCCGTGAGTTCTAAGGGTTTACCTCCGCGAGTCTCTCTTAGTGGTTCGGGTCCTGGGGCATGCTCATTTGGATGGTTTAACTCGGAGGTCGGATTTCAAATGTATCGTTCTTAATTTTTCTTTTAAACCATCTACATTTCTAAACATGTAACAAGTCAAAAGCTAGAAATAAAGCTTACCCAAATTGGAACATGGGTTGGTACATTGGTTATGTGAATGGACAACCATTGGACTGAATGATTTTTGTTGTCAAGTTATCTCTTTTAAGTTATTTAACGATAGCTTATCAACAAAGATTAGTGTTAGTTACTGTTCATTGAATAGTAACATATCCTAAGATTTGGTCTTATATCATTTGTAAACCACTAGGTGTTCAACATACTATTTCTTTGATCATTTTGTCCACTACGGCATGAGCTCTTCATTGTCACTAGATAAGTAGATACGATACTGCTTGTTTTCATAAGTTCATATGTTTGTTTGTCATATGCACTTATAATGTCTTAAAATGAAACTGGATCACATGTTCATAACCCTCCATTTCTATAAATATTCTATCATGCGTGTTTCATTTTTGGGATATCCAATACATTTTATAAAAATGTTTCTGAAATAAAGCAGTTACAATTATAATGCCTCTTTTCATTCTGAAGCAACTTGTATGTTTTGTTAAACTTGTAACACCAATTTGTTTAGTTTTTTACTCCCTTCGTCTCTTATAATAAGTGTTCACTTTTAATATGCATAAAGTTTTTTATAAATCTCACTAATACACTATTCATTAATTAAATATCATATGTTTTCATTAAAATTTTTTTTCGTTGATTAAAATACAAAATAAACATTTATTTTGAGATGTTTCAAAGCAAAAACGTAGACACTTATTGTAAGACGGAGCTACTACCACTTTAAACGATACTTGCATGGTGGCAAATTTTGACATGAAAACACATGCTTTATTTGACAGTTGTGCAGTGAGTAACTATGTGGAAGGTGTGAAGGAGTTGACATGTGAGATATTGGAATTAATAGCAAAAGGATTAGAGGTCCCACACACATCATTCAGCCAAATGGTCAGAAACTTTGATAGTGACTCACTGTTGAGGCTAAATCATTATCCACCTGTCAGTGACACGTCACACACATCCCCACGTGGCGGTAATAGTACTAGTATTGGTTTTGGAGAACATTCTGACCCTCAGATCTTGACAGTCTTAAGATCCAATGGTGTGGCTGGTCTTCAAATATCTTTGGGAAATGATGTATGGGTCCCTGTCTCTCCTAACCCACTTGCCTTTTGCGTCAATGTTGGTGATGTCTTGCAGGTTTGCTTCAATCCTCCTTACTCAATACTATCTTAAAATGGCTAAAAATAATACATAGAAAAGAATATTTCAATTTTAAGTCGTTATCTTGGAAATTATCCACACAATTGTTTCATATTTGTATCATATTATATGAGAAATAGGTACCGTCGGTGTTATCCGATGGCATTATAGCAAAAAGTGTTTTTATTTTAACTTTTTCGATCTCTTATTACTCAAAACTTATAAGTAAACTCAAAAATATAATCATTCCATCACTCAAGTTATAAGAAACCTATATAGTCTACCATTTTTAAAATTAAAAAAAAAAAAAAAAAAAAAAAAAAAAAAAAAAAAAAAAAAAAAAACTCCGATGACTTAGGCTATAAATTTGCCACCGAGCCGAATAACACAAGGGCCGGTATGACTAGTGCCATAAGATCGCACCATAAGACTATAACGTGTCATATGGCTAAGGTACTGAGTGTTTTTTAAAAGAAGTTCTTTTATTGTCAAAATATCACAACTTACTATAAATGGGACCTTTTCACATTTTTACCAGTTTTTAGGTAGTAACTACCGACCAAGGTGTTTTGCAAGCTTATAAAGTGTAAAAAAAAATAAAAATAATAAAAAAAAAAAAAAAAAAAAATAATAAATTGCAAAAATGGTCCTTAACGTTCCACAAAATTGCAAAAACGGGACCGAGACAAAAAGTAGCGCAAAAAAGCCACCCACGTTCCACATTTTCGCAAAACCGCCACTAAGAGCCCTTTTCCGTTAATTTTCCCGTTAAGTGCCACGTATTTGAGGGTAGTATCGTCATTTCACTGTTCATACTTATCTCCCGCCAACTTTCGGCTCTGTGCTTGGTATCAATATGATTAGACCTCAGTGGCTAATTTGCAAAGTTATTTTCAGCTTTCATATTAAATTGTCAACGCCTTCACACACACACAAACAGGCAGAAAAACACACACACACACACACCCGTAATCAAACAATTATCATTCCCTTTTCCAGAAAAATGTCTCGCTGTCTTGATCTGATGGTTGCTTGCAACTCGTTTGTCATATCGGAAATGATGCTAAGCCATTACCGGCGAGAGGTTGAGGAGGACATTCATCATGCACAAGAGTTGATGAGTATGTGCCAAAAGCTGTCTGATATGCTCAGTCTTAGGGGGGACCTGATTTTGGAGCTTCAAAACATAAGGGGCTCGAGAACTGCAAGGGCCAATGTGAACAAGCTTAGGAGGATTCAGTCAGCTGATATGAGAAAGATGAGGGGGTTGATGAGGATGCTTAGGCAAACAAACGACAACATTGTTTCCAAGATTGAGTTTGCTGTGAGGCAAACGTACATGTGAAGGGGTGGGTGCTGGAGGCTGTGATGGGTTGTTTTGTTGTGTATGATGAATGTAGGTAGTAGGTGGTAGGTGGTCGGGCATGTTTGGTTTCTTTTGTTCATTTTGGTGCCCTTGTCGTAAGGTTGTAGGTGTAGATAGGGGTTGTGGTTTCTCCTATGTTATGGTTGTAAATGTATTGTTATGAATGGAAGGGGTCGTTTGATCCCAATTTTCTTGGTTTATACTTTATACTCTTCGATTCGTATCACAAACAATGAATTCTAACTATAAGATACAAACATATAACACAAACACAAAAGAAACAAACACAAACAAAGAAACAAAGACAAACATATTATGTAGCAGAAACACAAAACAGAGTATTGATAGTAGTCAATATTGACTAAAAATTTAACCCATTTGAAATATTGTTCAAGTTACATATTATTGGTCGGCATGTACAAAAACAGATGAACCCATCACAATGCCGCCACACACCCTTTGGTGTATTCGAAAGGGAGGTAAAATAGTTCAAGTTACATTAGTCAAATTACATTAGTAAATACAACCAAATTAAAACTGATATTGTTCTCTACACATTACATAAACCCAAAAGATTAAACCCATATGTCAATCTTCAAAAGCTTCTACTGGATAGGTGTGCAACTATACCTGCACAATCAAAATATGCAATGAAATGAGGTTACTATAATAGGCAATGCAATGTATCCACAAAAAATTTGCTAATCAATTCATTAGACTCACCTAGTCAAAATAAAACCACATTGTTTCCCATTGATCTTGGTGCCCTTAGAGCCAGCACGCAATTAGTGATTTTTACATCACTTCTTGGCCTCACAAGACCCGCACCCGTATCTCCCACATTCACTGAACCACTTGCACCTGTTGTCTTCTTCATAGAACCACCATCTCTATCCGCAGACCTCTTCACACTCTTTTTTTGCTTCCTGAATTCAGGCTTTGAATCATCAACATCAGCCACAACTCTATAAGGTTTTGAAGTGGTAGTCCTAAAAGGAGTTGAAGTAATAGAGCACCGCAAGCTATCATCTTCTTCTACCCACCCAACAACCTCCCCACCATCACCCTCTGCATCAATATTGTTTAAATAGTAGGGAGATAACACCTGTTTTGTGTGAGCAATAAACAAATCTACAAAACCGGCACAACAACCTAGCTTAATCATTGTATGCACATCATTGTCTGTGTGAATCAGCTTCAAACCTTTCTAATGATTTACCAGGCACACAAAAGAACACAGCCCATTTTTCTCCCCTAATGCGTGAAAACATATCATCCAGACCTAGGAAAAAGATATGTCTATCACGGACAAAGCCACACATTGTAGAAACATTCCCTTGTACATACCTTAATGGACCAAATTCAAAGACTACATTATTGTGCATGCGGAACAGAACTTCACCCCCATAACCAAGTAAATCTGCCACAATTTTAAATTCAAACTGTCAAGACATACCAGCACCTACGAAACTAATGGTATACATGCTAAAGTCAATGCAGAAGTAGTCAATGAAACAATTATGCAGGCTCGAGTGAAGCAGAGCAATGCAGTGTTGTATATCTCACCACATAGTTGTAGTTTAGGTAATAAGTTAATGTGGTGATATAGTAACCAATCTATTTTGTTCCTGATACACTCAAGATACACAATGTGAAGACTTACTTACAACCAATGTGAAGACTTACTTATAACCAATGTGAACACGCAATACTTTCGTAATGCAAAACACTCTCTATAGCAGTATTTAGTAATGCCAAACACTCTCACTTATGATATTCTAACACCCTACTTAATGCAAATACTCTGTTTATCCTAAACGTAGGAAAGGGGATGCATATAAAAGTCTATCAAACATAGCATAGCATCCTACGTAAACAATTTTAAAATGGCACATAAATGAAGTATACCACATTAACATACCAAGATCCGTATGCTCTTCTTTCACCTTCCTCTTCTTGTCAGTCCCATTTGCCATTCCCCTCTTCATTTTTTCAGTAACTGTACTCGGATTAGAACTCCCCTCCTTCTTCTTCTTGCCAGCCTCCTTCTTCTTGCCAGTCCCAACAGGCCTTCCCCTCTTTCTTTTTCCTGTAACTGTACTCGGATTAGGACTCCTCTCATTCTTTTTCTTGCCACTCCCAACAGGCCTTCCCCTCTTTCTTTTTTCTGTGACTGTAGTCGGAATAGGACTCCCCTCCGTCTTCTTCTTGCCACTCCCAACCGGCCTTCCCCTCTTCCTTTTTTCTGCGACTGTAGTTGGAATAGGACTCTCCTCCGTCTTCTTCTTGCCACTCCCAACCGGCCTTCCCCTCTTCCTTTTTTTCTCTGCAACTACCTCATTGGAGCAACCGCTAGCACCCACATTTGGTTTGTTGAAGGTTCTATTCCACATCCATCGAAGAATTTCTTCAATCATCTCCTTCCCTATGTTTGCATACGAACCATACTTGGCATAATTTTTTCACCAAATTCATCCAAAACAACCTCAAAGACTTCATCATTTAATAAAACCTTGCCCCACGACATTTCGGATGATTCCTTCCCCCCCCCCCCCCCCCCCAATCAACAAGCACTTTCCCTTTTCATTCTTATCATTATTCGCCATAGCTGGGTTTAGTTGTTGCGATTTGATTTTTTTATGTTAGGGTTTGACGGTTGATTATCTACACAATCGTTGGTTGGTTTTGGGGATTTATTGCACCCTGAAAAAGCACACAGCTTTAAATGTACATAGTTTACGTTGTTTGCAAAAATAGTCCCCCGAAAGTTGGCGGGATATAAAAAAGACAGTGAAATGACGATACTACCCTCAAATACGTGGCACTTAACGGGAAAATTAACGGAAAAGGGCTCTCAGTGGCGATTTTGCGAAAATGTGGAACGTTGGTGTCTTTTTTGCGCTACTTTTTGTCTCGGTCCCATTTTTGCAAATTCGTGAAACGTTAAGGACCATTTGTGCAATTTACCCAAAAAATAATAAATAAAAATAAAAAAAGCCCTATTTGAGGAGCTTAAGCCCATTAAAATAAGCTTTATCTGAGCACCATTAAAATGCTTAATAGCTTATTGTGTTTCCACAATAAGTTATTAAGCCTCAAAATAAGCTTAACCAACCCTCTATAACTAAAAATAGTTGAAACAACTCTAAGTGGACACACCAACCTTTTTGAAAAGGGGAAGGCCTTACCCGGTTTGAGTTTGTGTGGCGGTGGGTTCTTCCCGTGGATTAGTCGCCCAAAATGTCGGAAATCGTGGTTTGAGTTTGTGTGGCGGTGGGTTCTTCCCGTGGATTAGTCGCCCAAAATGTCGGAAATCGTGGTAAAAAAAAAAAAAAAAAAAAAAAAAAAAAAAAAAAAGCTGAAACAAATCAAACAATACAGTCATTCTTTTTGCAATTAGCCCTTATTTGCATATCATCTTGTTAATCATCCTGAAAATGTAGTTTAAATGAATTTCAGAAGTAGTAACATAAAGATATATGATCTACATGCAAATAACAAAAAATGGTTCTTAAACTCGTGAAGCCAAATGTTATACACCCTTTAATAGTATATCAAATAAATAATCCTTGCCAAATATTTTGATTTTGCTAATTAACATGTTTAATGTAGGCGATGACCAATGGAAGGTTTGTGAGTGTGAGACATCGAGCGATGGCTAACACATCACTTAACGAGTCTAGGTTGTCAATGGTCTTCTTTGGTGCGCCTCCGCCTGAAGCAATAATCACTTGTCCACCTGAACTTCTCAAAGAAAATGAGCCGCTCTATAAGGTGTTCACTTGGGCAGAATATAAGTCGCATACCTATGCTCACCGACTTGCTGTAACTAGGCTTGATCATTTCAAGATTGCTTGATCGTGGAGGCCAAACAGATTACTTAGGACTTCAGGAATGGTTTTAGAAGTTTGGCTGTAAATTCCTGTCTTTCTAAAACAAATTCTGCAAAACCCGAACAGTGTGTTGAACTAGTTGTACCATGTATGACCTATATTGTACATTCGTTTCGGATTAGCTAATATTAATATCGTGAAGTATTTAAGTTATCTTTTGGTTTAATCATTTATAAAAAGTTAGCAGTTAGCCTTCCGCAACACCCGAGACTATGTTTAGTCACCTAATACCATATAACCCAATTGAAGATTCAAAATGTATATCAAATCTTCTTGGCATGCATTAAAAGTCGATTCTTCTACATCATCACACAAGTGCAAGTCAATACTGTGCAATCGATCATTAGTATGCCTTGAAATCATATTTAACCTTCTTGGCTACAAGCTTATTCCATGAGCTGGCAAGTCTCGACATCCCAAGTTTAGCAAATGTGAAGAAATTGCACACATATACTATTGACATCAACAAAAACACTTGAGACTACAATTTAAACACATGTAAATAAAAAATGCAGGTCTTTATTAATAAATTGACTAACAATCAATCATCCATCTACAAATAATTGTAGTTTTATGAAATTACACAGGTTAGTCAAGAAGCAAGACTCTTCCTCGAGTCTAACAAAGTTCAAGTCAGAAAAATGGACAAGTTTTCTTTATTTTGTTATTAAGCAAGTGAAACCTAGAAAGATTTGTTTCCAAGTCACACAATATGAGATCTTGCTGCAGAGCGCGAGCACTTCTTTCGTCCGTGTTTCCCGAGCCCACACACACAATTCTCAAGAAGTTCATAATCTTCTTCCCAAAACAGTTTTGATGCCATCTCGGGGTTCTCCAGTAACTTCTTTGAGGTGAGGAATCCAGCAATTGTCCATGTCTGATACAGACGAGCTTGTTTCCCAATGAATCTTCCGTGTCTTGTATCATAATATTCAGGCCACTCATCTGCTGAAAGCCTCTTCTCGGCTAGAGCGATTGCTTTTCTTGCAAGTTCTGGCCTCTTCATCTTGATGCACGCAAGTGTGAACTGAAAGAACAAGGAACAAATATTTGAGTACTATGTGAATGACCAACCAAAAGAAAAGGGTTCACTTGCATCGAGTTAGTGGAGGGAATTTTGCCCCATCTACTTTGAATGGTTTAATTTAGGTTTTATCCGAAACGTGTCAAACTAGAAACCTTAACATTAAGGAAAGGAGTCATATGCGGCGAAGTTAAAAGTCACCAAGGGTCTACTTTCCTTGCTTACAATCTCCATTAATTTATTATTAAAAAAAAAAAAAAAAAAAAAAAAAAAAAAAAAAAAAAATCATCTTTAAAACTTTAATAACCAGTTTTTGCAATCTCATTTAAGATGATAATTATAATACAAAACAGATAAAATGTTTGTGGGTCAAACCAACCCCATTTTGACCCGTTATGCGACCTGGCCAGCCCACCCATTTGTCAGCTCTATATAAAATTCACTAATATGTCTGGTCGACACTTTTCAGGTAGGTAGAGTGAAAAAATTTGCTTCTAGAATCAAGATCTAGCCAAGCAACTCAGATGGATTCTAATGCTTTTAGATCTAAACAAGCGAAAAAGATTGCTGCAATAATGGTCTAAGAGTGCAAATCGACTTCTACATGCAAGTTCCATTATAAATCAGCACCGAAGAATACCTGCCAAAGGAGTGTAGGCCAGGATCCGCCATTGTGGTAAGACCAAGGGCTGCAAAACAAAACCATCATAGTTAGAATCAATACACCATAAGCCATGTGATCTCTAATCAAATACCGACAATAGAGCTGGCATTTGCGGCCCATTAGCATACGAACGGGTTGATTGGGTTATGTTTTATCTCCAATGACTCAAAACTAAAAAAAAAAAAAAAAAAAAAAAAAAAAAAAAAAAAAAAAAAAAATAGCTAATCAGGGGGGAACAGTTCAGAGGGATTGCATGGTAAGTTGTCCAAAGGGTATCTTGAGCATGCAACTACCGAGTACCGAGTCGTCTTGATCTATTATCTCGAATATTATTAAAAAAGGTTTTTGTAATCATATATAAGGCATTTCTTGTTCATAAAAAATCAAGAACAGACACTAAGTTTTGCTGGTCAACCAAACCCTGCCTATTCGATCATGTACTAAAAGATGACTCGTTTCAAACCAAAACCCAAATTCCCTTTCCCACTTGCTCAACCTGTGTGACCAGCCTATCTTGCCACCTCTAGGTCAGTGTTTTAGTAAGATTTATAATAGAAACAAAAAGGGAAATTTTTCTATGTAATTATGTGTCAAATGATGAGCAGACAAACGTCCCTTTAGATCCAATAGGTGTAATTGCAGTAATCTAAGAGTCGATATTGTAAACGCTTAGTATGCTGATATTGTACAGAAAAAAGAATCAAACATATGTAGAGGCTCACGTGTTCTTAGGATCACTTCCAGTGATTATACGCCATTCTTCATACTCAAGTGCAGGGTAGCAGATCTTTAAAGGCATGTTTGCTACAAGATCATCCCATTTCTCTTCAATCACGTTCAATATACCATCATTCTGTTTTGGTGTACCCAGTGAAGAAACAATGGACCAAAGATTTCCGAGGGTGAAGAACCTAAAATCCATGTGAGCTGGCTGTAAGTTGCCAATAAGATAGCCACCAGTCTCTGGAATCCAGTCTACCAACCAAGACGGAATCTGTTCTGGATAGATGTTAAATTTGTTGACAGCTTCAGTAGAGTATTCTTCTGTTTTGTAACGGTAGATTTCATTGATCTTTTTCATGTCAACCCAATAATATTCACGGATGTGAAATGAGAGAGCACTCAGCCGGTTGTTGATGGCTGCTACTAGATCTTTTGTCGTGTCATTGGGGGTGACCATCTCCCGTGAGCAGCGTAGTGCCGAGTAGAATAGTGCCTGTATATAGCCCGAGTTATATAACTAATGGAGCGAATACAACAATAAAAGCAAAAATATAAGCTAGTGGTGACAAGATGAGCAGCTCAGTTGGGTTGGGTAATGGATCAAAACTAATTTGAAGTGTTCTTTGTAGTTACAAACAATATTATTGCAATTATCTAAATGTTTGAGTAAACCGATATACAAGGTTTTATGAATTAAAAATATATACTTATGATGTGTTTCAACTTTCAACCCATTTGCCGGTTCACCTTTTAGCTGTTTTGTTTGATTTCAACCTTTCAGAGATAAACCACAACCCAGATCAGCCAATTCCCAAGCAAATGGGTCAAAATTGACAAATCACTAAGGAAGCAAGAAAATAAGATGACCATAAGTAACCCCTCCGATAAAAACAAAATACAATATTGCAATGTTTTAACTAGATGTTTAGTCATAGATTATGAGCGCTGATTGAGTACATTCTAAGAAACCGTTAAGTCATTTGGCAACTCAATGAGACACTCGAAGATGAAAATTGGTGCATTATCATAGTCAAATAGGGTGGAGGGAGTGTATACGACAGGCATCTGTGATCCTTAACATGAATTTCTTGGCATCCAACACCATTTCAAAAGATACTAGAAGCTCCAATCAGAAGATTTATTAGAAAAACCTTTTGTTCAGCATTAATGGGCACCATAGTACGTCTGTAATGATGATGACTAGGTGATTAAACTATATTTTTGTACTTCTTAAAAAACTTCAGATTCAAAACAATAGATACTCCCATGACCATATCAATTACAGCCAATTTCACAATCGTAGTCGAGTTAACAAAAACATAAATCATTAATGACGATTGAAATACTTGACATTTTCTCAATCAAACAGTTACTTCACGCAATCTGTTTCATTGAATTGACTATCATATGGTTAAATTTCACTGAAATTGGATGCAAAGTACAGAATGATATGACGTAAGACCTTAGAACATACCTGGATAACAGTTTTCTAAATGGTAAAAGAATGTAATAATAATAAAGATACAGCAAAAAGCAGTTCAATATTCAAAATCATGCAAAGCCCACTAAAAACGTGGCATCTTTAATATATTTAAAAGGTTCAGCAGATTAGCCGATACCTTAAAAGATAACTTACTTGAATTTCAAGAGGATGGCCATGAATACCCATCCTTCTATCTATCATGCAAGAGCCATCAGTCACCAACAATGTTGGAAACATGTCGAACCCATCAGCCAAACACAATTTGAGTATCAATCTTATTCCCGTTTGAACATCTACCCTCTCTTGCAAAGTGTAGTCACCCGTGATCTTCCCATAAGCTCTCAATAAAATAATCCACCACAAACCTGGTTAAGATGACAAAGTCAACAAGGATGTCCCAAACAAACAACATACACAGAGGCAATAGGATTTATAGCAAACCTATTGAACGGATAATTCCAAATTCATTACTAGTAATAAGTAACTGATCTTATCATCCAGTAAGTAGTCACTTACCAGAATCAACAGGCGCAACACGCCCAATCGCTGATTCACCAAAATCAGGATCCAGAACATCCTCGAATTCCCCAGGTTTTCCATCGAGAGGCACATTTCGAACTTTAAAGCTAGCTGGCATCAACCCTTGCCCAGGGCTGTGGCAATCAACGGTCTTTTCCCAACTCTGTCAGCAAGAAAAAAGAGAAGAGAAAATTCAGCGTATGCTTCAACGCAGATAGGATATTACCGCCTATTACTATAAAAGCTCTAAGCGATGTTGTGATGACATAAGTTGGCTAATTTAATGAAAACATTGTAATGCTTTTATCAATTAATGAACCGTTATACATTCATTAGAGAGGAGCTATGGTAAACACAATACACAAGATTAAGATTCGGTGTAATGACATTAGCAGAAAGTTAAGGCCTTTAAAACATTGACAAGCTCTGTTTTTCAATAAGATCTCATCTGTACATGTATTTTTGTTACTGGCAATAACGAAATCATATTACTACAATGGTTCAAAGATTATAGATAAAGAAGACTTGAGCTCATTTGTCTATACAGGTTTAGGTCACACGCACTTGTTAAGGCTATTTCACACTCTCATTTAGTGTATCAGATTAAGACGACCTAAGCTCATTTGTGTTAGTTGATTTTCCATTTTAGCAAAGAATTTACGATATCTGAACAAGAAAAAAAATTAGCAAAAAGTGGGACGGAGATTACCTGCAATTGAAGAGTGTGAAGCAAAAAGTTCTTAACAATCTCTCCTTCTCCATTAAGCAAGAATGCAAGTGCCGATGGAACAAAATCACGAATAAAAACCTGATCATAGTTCAACGGCAGCTTATCAGCAGGATCAGCTGCTGCAAGTGTTCCAACTGGAGTTCCACAATAATCCACAATCGACCCACGAAGCAACTTCCATGCTTCCTTCTCAATCTCAGACTCTATTCGAGTCTCTTTCTTTTCATTTACATCTAAGCTACTTCTATCATCAAATACCAAAGGCTTCACATTTAAGCCCCCTTGAATGTAAATCTTCTCCCAACTACTATCCTTAACATGAGACTCAACCGACGTCGAATAATTCCTATAATCCGAGGCAACTTTACATAAAACCTTACTAAATCTCCAATTCAAATCAGAACCACTAAAACCCTTCCGATTCAAATGGCTTAAATCTCTAAACCCTACACCTTTATTCCCACTAAAAGTATGCATCCCCCTACAATAAGCATATACCCTAAATCGAGTTTTGGACAAATTAACAACAGATGAATCATTCCTAGTACAACTAGGGATCCTAAAACCTAAAAGTGAAGATCTTTTATAACTAATCAAGATCTTGCTACAAGATGGCTTTATTGTAGTTAATCCAATACAGCTACAACTACCCATTTCACTAAATGTAATAACAATCAAAATCCAATGTATAAAATATATAAATATATAACACCTAGATCTGTTGAACTCAAAAAAAGATGATCCAACAGTGGTTATATAAGAAATGATTTCAGGGTATTTATATACAGACAATAATATATATGAAGGATAAAAAAAACTAAGAGATTTGACTTACTAGATATTGTGTTTTTGTAGAGTTTTTTTTTTTTTATTGGATTGGATATGAGATGAGGTGAACAGAAAGTGTTTGGTTGGTGCTATTTATAGAAAGTAGCAAAGTGTGGTTCCTCGAACGCGGTTGGTGTTGAGTTAAGACACGACAAATGACATATGTCAAGTTACTATGTTGCCCTTAGCACGTGTATTTTATTTTTATTTTTTATTTTTGGTGCTGTTTGTACTTTTCTTTGTTTACGTGAATATCACAATCACCCCTTGTGAAAAATATGTTAGAAGAAGAAGATATTAACAAAAATTATAGTACTCGACAAAACGATCATGACCTAATGAAAAATAAAGTAGATATTATATACTCGTCTCGAAATTATTGTCCACATTTTTATTTTAGGATTTCTCAAAATAATTGTTCACTTTCTATTTTAAGTAAAAAGAAAAGAATTTAATTAGAGAATATTTTATTTGAGTGGTTGAGATTTATAGTGACTCCACTTTTATTAAACTTGATGATTCTTGTCTACTGATAATAATTTTAAGATGAAAGGAGTATCATTTTGCAGGTCCACTAGTATATCTTTAATAAAGAGTATAAACGTACCTTTTAGACATATTATATATGTCACTTGATTACTTTAACATTAAAATAAAAGATAAGTGACACATGTAGATGTAATGATATATAATATCCAACTATTGAAGGAATTAATTCACCCACCACAAAACAAAGAAACAAATAATAGAAACGCAAACAATTCGGGAGGTCGAGAAGATTGATTGAAGTTCAGACAATGTATTCATAGTTGAGTGCCAACTCAAACAAAAAATGTCACGACGACGCATCTCAAAAGGGTGGTAGATTAGAGGGATAAAAGGGACAAGTAACAAGTTATATGAATGTTAATAATTGTGTGACGGATAAAATTGTCATTTGTAATTAGCTCATAATGATAAAGCAGAGCAAATTTAGGATATTATTTTTTTTTTCAACATAAGTTATAGGTACTTCATAAAGGCTAACTAATACATTTGTAAAAAAAAATATACAACATAATATATATCAAAGTTGCACCATAATATTTTTTTGCTAAACTAAAGTGCATCATTATGAAATAAAGTAAGACACAAATGTTGTCGAGAGTTGAACGTAAGAAAACAACACTTATTTTTTAAGAAGGAAAAATTGCCTGCGTGATGAACATGCACAATTTAGACAGGTGGGTCATTGCTTGTATTATCTCACGGAAATAAGAATATTTATAAGTCAATTATGTAAATGGACGAGGTTGGGGGGTACTTTTTAGACGGGAATATTTTTTTCCTCAAACTAGACATGAACTACTTTGGGTCTGGGCTACCTAGTTAAAATCATGACACGTGTCTCATGTAGTACAATTTAATCATTAGTATGTCTTGTTGTAAATTACATATATACTCTCTTATTCATTTGTTATTACATAAACAACACTAACACCAACCCATCTTCTCTCATGAACACAGAACACCAACACAAACATGAACAACAACTGAAACATACACAAGTAACCGAACAACACACGCCCACCTTAAAAAAAAAAAAAAAAAAAAAAAAAAAAAAAAAAAAAAAAATCAAATAAGATATGTTTTTGTTGACTTTAACGCCTCCATCACCGTTTCAATAATCAACTACCATCATCATTTGATTTGACGCGGTTTTTTTGGTCGGAATCTAGATCTACGTTTTCCAAGGTCACAAAGATGCGTTATCAGATCAAGATCTAGTCGCTGCCTTCATGTTTATTAGATCGAGTTAAAATTTTCTTATGTAATATTTGTTTTTTGATTTGTTTATGTTACTGATAACAACTAATGGTCTTGAATGATACTAGTATATGTTCTTATCCTTTATGTTTCTTTATTATTTTTTATTGTACATATATATTATTTTTATTAATATACAATAATGTTTAAAAAAATAAATTGAATGGTGATGATATCTTGGTATGTAAATTTGGTTTAAGTAATTTGACTGGAATCAGCTCCGACTGCTGATGCACCTGGAAGATAAGATGAGATAAGATGAACAAGTGGATTGATTGATTTTTGTGTAGATTTGTGATAGTTTTTGGGTTTGTTGTTAGATTTGAAGGATTTAATTGTGATAATAGTAATTTGAAGAGAAGTAATAATTGGTGTGGCTACAGATGTTACACATGTTGCTCATGTTACTTTTGACAGGTTTAATGGTTTTCTTGGTTTGCCTGTTGAGTTTGAACCTGATGTTCCTAGAAGATCTCTTAGTGCAAGGTTTGTGTTCTTGGATTCTGGTATAATGTAATTTGTGCATTGTTCACTTGTATTGTACTAATGTTTAGTTCATAGTTTTTATGAATCTTGTTTCTTGTTTTATGAAGATATGTTTAGATTCTGGACTTTTTTCTTGTTAAAATGGTGAAATTTGACTTTTTTTTAAGGTTAAATGCTTTACTAATTTGGGTTTCGTTGAGTGGCGATTGGCTTTGATAGTTTTTGTGTAGATCTGAGATAGTTTTTAGGTTTCGTTTTTTCGATAGATCTGTCACTATATGTTTTTGGTGGTGGTGGTGGTTGCCGGAACGGTCGCCGGATTCTGGGTTTGAAGTTCGGAGGTGTTAGCCTGAGAAGATGACGTGTGTAGCCTAATACCAAAAGTAGCCCAAGGTGAAGTGAGTAGCCCAATTCGCAAAAGAGGGTATATATGTCATTTATAATAAGGCATAATAAAATCAAAACAATAATGAATTAAATATAAATGCTGAAATACAAATCATATAGTATGGGGAAACATAATTAGGCATAATGAATATTTGGTAAATGAAGTGTGTATGTTAGGTAAGGAATTTATACAGTCACCTGTATAAACAGAGTCAGAATACCATGAGCTCAGACAAAAATTCATGGTGGTACTAAACATATAGAAGTTAAATACTGGAGAGTTTCATGGCCCAACTCTTTATAGTTTTAAAATGAAAAATCAGCAAAGTTGACTGATTTTAGATTCCCAAATTTCAGATTCAACCCGTAATCACACAAAAATCAAAACACGACCAAAACAACTTGAAATCACTCCCCCCAATTGGAAAACTTAACTAAGACATAAAACTAAGTTTTCATGAAAAGAAAATGAATAAAATCATTATATATCACGACCTATCACATTCACCTATTCAGGTATCAAATCTGTCCAGAAAACAAGTTCACATTAATTACCCTTAACCTTAACAAAACCATTCGAACCCTTCTTTATTAACAAAAACTCTAACCCTAACTTTAATTAAACTTCATTAATGGCTAATAATTGCCTAATTATTGATGTCTAATTTAATTCAAACCCTAAACCTAGTAAACCCTAGTTTTCTTTTTAAATCGACAAGCAAGAAAACCAAACACAATCTTATAGTAACATGTAGCTCGACTAGTTTTATAAGTTTGTGATTTCATGTTTTTAATCCTCTTTTTAAACATCACACGCACACATATTTACTTATATTTGATTCACATATATATAATTTAAAGGTTCATGTGTGCGTAAACAAATCAAAGAAAACATGAAACAAGGAGATAGGGATACCGAAACTTTGTAGGAGTCGAATAAAAGCAAGAAACACGAATCACCACACCTTGGAAGCTTTAGGTTGATCAAATGGAGCTCAAGGAGTGAATACCGATTGTTTTTAAGGAGTTAGGGTTTTAGATTTTCTGCAAAAAGTGAATATGGGATGTATTATGATCGATTATACGGAGATAGAGGGGGAGGGATATTCAGCCGATCCATATGGCCCAAGAGAAGAGTCCAAACCCAACTCAAAGTCTCCAAATTTTACTTGTATTTATCTTATATTATGTTGTATATAAGTTTTAATTAAATTCGAACCCTTAAATAATATTTTAACGTGTCATAAAATTCTTAAAATCATAAAAATATAATTTTTAAATTTACTTAAGTTATTTTGATCATATGGTGAAGTACAAAGTTCTTGTAGCTTATTTGGTATTTTATAACTAATTATTAAGATTTTTAGATATAGGGGTATTTTGTCATTTTACACGTTTTAGAATTTTAGGTATTACAACTTCTTCCCTTCTAAAAAAAATTTTCGTCCGCGAAAATTAAATAAGCAGAGCAGATGGAAATGAATTCGAATTGCAGAAATTATGAGCATGAAACAAACGCGAAATCTTTTAGTTACCGAAGTAGCCTCAATTCAGAACAACCTTTCCAACAGATTTCAACAGGCAGATCTTTTCTTATCAGAATTCATAACCTCATATCTCATCCAGAGCATATCATAAATCAGTTCAACGATTGCATACATGTAGCAAATGATAGATGTACTTCTCTATAGTAAGGGTAGAAAATAGATCGAGTGCAGAAATCAAACGGTAGGAAGCTCTATGATGAGCCTAAGATCCTTAACTGACGAACATTAATCAATACACATACGATGAGAGTTCAACCGTATCCAGATATCTAATGATGAAGGCAGAGCATACACATAGGTAGAATGAATCCTAAAAGTCTCACTAAACGCGGATAATCTCAATCAGATATCAGCAATTCTAAGGTTTCTAAGGCACTCCTCGAAATATCCTATGTCACAATAAGTGCACGTTATATGACGTAAGCATTATCACGTTGGCCAGGCGTCATAATACTAGCATCATATAAATATGCCCTAATGATGGCCATACTTTATCTCAAGTTGTGAATAAGCAACCTATCATTACCATTGTCAATCTTCTTCATATTCATGTGGTGTTCTAATCATTATTAACGGAAAGAACTTATGGAAATCAACCCATACCCGGATTATTGTCAGAATTATAACCTTCCAAAGGATAACATTAGTAGACATAGTTTCATTACCAAAATGGAGTGGAAAATTTCCTATACTTGTGATTAATAACCACCAGCTTTCTCATAGTAGTAGAAAAGGGTTATGGAAAATCAAATAGTGTCAAAGGAAAATTTAATATGCCCAACATAAGCAGAAGAATTCACAGAACGTGTCAAACGTTTAGGGTTGTAAGAATCTTCCGAATGGTCGGAAAATATCAAACTGATTATCAACAAATCAGAGATGGGGATGAGAATCAGAAAGTGAAACTTAAATGGTATGAGGCATAATCATGTAGTTCTCAAGGCATTCTAAACTTACTAGGTGACTGAACTTTAGGTTGTGCATAACTTTCTAATCTCGAAAAAATGATCTTATCGGGCTTAACTAAAGGCAGAGACACGAATCAGAGTGAAGCGAAAGAAATGCTACTTAAACAAATGTCCTAATCTACCCAATCCTTACCGGTCATAACTCATGTTTTATATAGAGGAGTCCTAAAGCAAGTTCTCAAAGGTTGTTTCATGACTCCTATGGTGCAAAACCTAAAGGCCTAATACTCACAGGTCATAGCCTAAGCTCTACGGGTTATGAATCCGCTGATCAAACCTGTCTCTGATACCATAAATTGCAATACCCCAACCTGACAAGGGTAAAGATGTCACAATATGGATTCACATCAGAACATACAAAACTAAAGAAAAGCGGAAGTCTTACAAAATATCCAAAAGAAAACCATGAATAAAACTAAATTCTGAATCTCTATAATACATAAACAAAATCAATCTAAGATAACTATGGTCAAGTCTGCACTTAGCTCTACTCTCAATCCCTAGAAAAGCTATCCCAAAAACTATCATGAATACCTGCCACGGAAGGAAGAAATGCGGCTGAGTTTAAAAAGCATAGTGAACGGATATAACAATAATGAATTGAATATAAATGCTGAAGTACAAATCATATAGTATGGGGAAACATAATTAGGCATAATGAATATTTGGTAAATGTAGTGTGTAGGTTAGGTAAGGAATTTATACAGTCACCTGTATAAACAGAGTCAGAATACTGATACGTGGGAATTGCGCCCTCGCAACAGGTTTTACCTCTCAAGGGATCTTGAGAAGCTTACAACACCTACCAGGCAGTGTACCTGATCGTTGTAGTATAGTATAGTGACAAGTACCGGGGGATTGATCGTTCAACTCAGGAATAGTGTCGCTAGGATTAGAAAGCCTACTAAACTAGGTCTAGAGGTGAGGGATGATTCTTTTTGTATTTTTATATTTTATGGAAAGCAAGTAAAATCTCGGGTTTTGAAGGAGTGGGCGGAATTAGTTGCTAGCCAACTAACCCAATTAACTACAAATGCAATCAAAATAAAATAAAAGAAATGAAAATTAAACTAATATGCTAATGTGGTGGAAACAATAATGAGAAAAGTTGTGTTTACTTAGATTTCATTACTCCCTAGATATCTTTTACCGGTTGATTTGCTTGTTACAATTGCATGGATGACGGGTTATATTCCTTAATACTAGTCGTAGGGCCGTGTACAATATTCCCTAACTCTATAAGATCCTACTTCACTCCTATGTCGAGCCGATTAAAAGCTCCTAACATGTGATCATTAGAATTCACTTATGCATTAAATACAGCCAAAAATCATAGTACACCTCGGATCATGTTTCTTAAGACATTCAAGCAAGTTACCAATGGAAGTCTGTCAATTTTCTTAAGCCTAACATCAAATACAATCATCCGTAACAATTATAAACAAACAATCAACATCTAGGTTTCACTACATCTAAGCAAACACAATAAAAGCCTAGCCTAACATGTTAAAAGAAAGAAAAGCATAAGATAGAATCAAAAAATACATAGACATATTGAATGATTACTGGAGAACTTATCTTTATTAAAACATGGAAGAAAGAAGGGTTTGAAACCCCTTCAATAGGCAGGAAATTTGACCTAGGGTTTGTGCACAACTTGTTCCACACTTTACAATGAAAAATTGGAAAAATATATATAGACATAGTATCCTGACGGCGTCATGTGTTAGCCTCTGACGCCGTCAACTCGCCACCATGTTGAAATTCGTATTGCCTAGATCCACTTCTGATGCCGTCATGTAGAAATAAGCTCTGGGCCGTCACTAGTATTTGGACCGTGACGGCCTTGGTGACGCCGTCAGGCCATTAACAAAGAAAATGTTCTGGGCCGTCACGTTATAAGTTCCACATCCACCTCTTTTGTCACTCTTGACGTCGTCACGTGTAAAGGCTTGACTTCGTCAGGTACTGTTCCCAGCAAGGAATTTGAGACTTTGCCGTTTTCTTCACTTTTATGCTCCAAAAACGTCAAAAACGCTTCCTTTTCAAGATTTCTCCTCAAAAGTACCTAAAATGACAAAAGGAACGATTTAGGGCAATAATTGATCAAATAATCTCGAATTCGGGCTTAAATGACCCCTTAAAAGCGGTACACTTTTCGCCTCATCAAATACCCTTACACTTGAGATTTGCTTGTCCTCAAGCAAATGTGCTTTTATTCTAATCAAAATACAAGTTAGGAGTCATTTAACACTAATATAAAAGTAATTACAACAAATAATCGTTCCACTAAAAACCAAAAACAAGTACGGAAGTCATATACTAGCACCTTACAAATAGTGTTTAGATACTCACATCTCTCGGGTGTAATAAAGTATATATCACATTATGGAAATGGAAAACATCTCTCACTACCTGTCATAGCAAATAGATTACCATAGGCTTGGGAAAGGATCAAACCTCCACCACTTGGCGTAAGCACCTATGATAAACTATCAAAGAGGTATTTTAAAGGGTTATAATGTTAGGTGTAGGGATATAGAAAACACGATTTTGTTGGATAAAGGCAATATTTACTGGTGGCGAGTTAATCATCTTGGTTAATTACATGTACAATATGGCGTTTCTAAGCCAAGACTCGACTCGATTTAAGCTAATGAATCAAAAATAACAAAAACATAAAATAAACATAGAATGAAACGGTATGGTAGTCCGTATGTTTTTTCTCTTTTCTTTTTCTTGATTTTTCGATTTTTTTTTTATTTTATTTTTTACTTTTTTTGCATACACTTTTACCCTATCATCCAAAATAATACATCATAGGGAATGTACATTCCCCTTACACTTGAATTTTTACATACTTTACAATAAACTACTCTAATGACTCGAATCAAGATAATCAAAACACTTGGAGTACTTTTTTAAGATTAATGCTCATATGTGGGTAATAATTTGATGTTCTTCCCCATTACTCCAAAACACTAGTACTTTACCCATGAGTCATAATCGTCCCAAAACAATATGTACAAGATATGACTCGACTTAGCAACCATGTAATCAATTAGATAAGTAACTAAGGGTTTAAACAAATAACAATAATACACTAAAGATGAGCGCAAACAAGGAAGGCTAAGGCGATTTGCACATTTGGGTGGGTTGTAACAAATTCTTCCTTTAAGTAAAATGCTTAAAGTTAGAAACGAAAAGATAGGCTCGGAGAGGTGTACTAGGGGTATCGTTTACTAAAAATGAGTACAACGCAAAGGTGTAGGAAGAATTAATTGACTTTACTAGTCAAGTGATATGACTAAAATGGTCAAGTAATTATGATACGGGTTTAAACACAAGGGTGATCCTAATGCCTCTTATCATGTACTAAATCCTACTACACGAATGTAGTCTCACTAGCGGTCTCGGGATGCATCACTAACGCAAGTTCTAGAATCTAAATGCTACCGGTACACTTATAAGCACTAATAATAAATTCTTTTCCTAACAAATCTAAAGGCGAACCTCACATATTTGGGTGGAAATTTTTTTTGAATGGTACGGTTTTGTGCTAGTCATATAACTCCTATCCATGAGACGCTTGTTAAGGCTAAAGTTTCACTCCTAAATGTTGTAAAAAAATTTAAAATTTTGGCGCTAAAATTACCGTAACAAGTATTTCTCTTAGTTTTATTACACACCTACCATCAAACAAACAAACTCAAGTGCAATTGTATCCTATAAGGTATAATCATTTACCCTCCCCTTACACTTAGGATGAACATTGTCCCCAATGTTCAATTAAAGGATGTAAAAGTAAAATAGGTAAAAGAATGAAAACAAATACTCCCCTGATTCGTTCGGTGTGGATAATGTGTTAACAAGGTTAGATCTTCCTCCAAGAAAATAAACGTTGAAAGCTTTCCTTCCAGAAATATAAATCATCTTCTTGTCTTATATAACCTGTTAAACCTTAGAAAACAATCAAGGCAACCACGCGTGAAATCAGCGGCAATCTATATATACTAACAAATCCTAGAAAACAATTTAAGATATAATGCTTGTGGAATGAATGTTTGCAGATTTCATGGAGTTTATAAAACTAAAGAATCAACAAAAACTTTAAGACTCCGGTTTAAACAAAACTCGCAAAATTTTTCAGAATTTTAGTACCTGACGCCGTCAGGTTTTAACTCTTGACGCCGTCAGAATGTTCCTGGAAAAATCTTATGTTAAGTTTCCGGAAAATATCTGGAAAAACTCATGCCTTATTTCCTGGAAAATCCTGCAAAACATCATTATGACTCGATACAAGCATTTGACTCAAACAAATACTAATATACATGCTCATTTAATATTGTGGCGAATCATGATCATTTTCGTTCTTATAAACAAATTTGGGTTTCCCCTTACACTTAGATTTTGCAAAATACCTTTATATGAAGTTAAGACGAAGTTAAACAACAAAATAAAGCATTTTCACAATTTAATTTGAAACATGATCTACCAACAATAAAAATAAACATGCATATGGAAACAAATAACATCAAAGAAAAATCAAATAAAAACACACAAAACATGGGTTGCCTCCCAAGAAGCGTTTTTCTTTATTTACGAGTCTTGTAGCTAGACTCAAGGTCATGGGCTATCCTATATGTGTGAGCTCCTCGTCGAGGACATCTTTGGGATCAAACTTAGGTTTCAATTTCCTATCGGTTTTCTTGGTACGGTATGACTTTTCAAACTTTTCTCCATCCGGATCATATAAAATCATCTTCATATGCCATGATCCATCACCTTCCTTAGGTGGCTTGTCCCAATTCCATTTACACTTATCCCCTTCCCTTTTCCACTTGTTCATCTCTAGGTTGATAGGCATTACGCTTAAGAACTCAATCATTTTCCTAAAGACTAGGGGATCCTCAAAAGGGTTTAGTTCCTCATCTCTAGCTATGAGGTGTTCCACCGAATGTGTCTTATCAATGAAATCTTTTTCTAGATAGAATGGCCGTTGAGGTCCTATAAAGTTCCTTTCTATCCAATGTCCATATCTAGATGGTCTCCTATTCATCTCTACCCAATGTGGTGTCGGTTCGTCCTCACAATCGTAGCTATGCTTCTTAACATCATAAACCGACCAAGTCTCACCATCTCCTACCGCTATCTTAGACTCCTTACAATCTATCATGGCACTAGCGATTGCTAAAAATCCTCTTCCTACTAACAATGGGCATGTAGTATCACTAACCATATATAGGACTAGGGCTGTAAACGAACCGGACGAACACGAACGGAGCCCTGTTGATGTTCGTTCATTTAATTTTAACCGAACAAATAAATGGACACGGACGCTTAAACGGACAAATTTTCTTGTTCATGTTCGTTTATTAAGAAAATGAATTGTTCATGTTCATTTATGTCCGTTCATTAAGACAATAAACGAACGCTAAACGAGCATAAACGATCGAACATAAATGAAAATAGACAAACAAACATAAACTTTATTGAATTCTTCACAATTTATTGTTTTATAAGTAATTGCTTTGTTTAAACAAACCAATTTTTAAATTATAAAATTAAAATATATGATATATGAACATAAATATATAAATAAACATAAACGAACTTTTATGAACGCTTAATCGGACGTTCACGGACATAAATGAACGAACGAGACTTTTGTTCATGTTCGTTCATTTAACTAAACGAACGTAAAATACTGTTCATGTTCGTTCATTTAATAAACAAACAAACATAAACAAACTTTTTACCGAACGGTTCATGAAATGTTCACTGAACGTTCAGTTCGTTTACAGCCCTATTTAGGACGTGAAAATCCACTAAGATAGTCAATCTTCCTACGTGAACTACTACATCCTTGATCATTCCGACCGGGTGGGCAACACTTCCATCCGTTAGACCAATTATTACTTCCGTCTCCTCTAACTTTCCTAGCTTAAGAGTGGTGAAAAGGGATAATGGAATCAAGTTGAGGCTTGATCCTAAGTCAGCTAGTGTGTCGAAAGCTTCGGATTTTCCTATCTTACAAGGCAAAACAAATATACCCGGATCATCAAGCTTCTTAGGCAACTTGTTTTGAACGAAGGCGGTCCCATTTTTACCCAATTTAAGTTTCTCATATTTTTCTAGGAGGACACTATAGTAGGGGGCACGGGCTAAGACATCAATGATGGGGCGTTCAAGGTGGAGCTCCTTGAATTCATCGTCAAGGTCTTGTGTAGGAGGTGTTTCAACTGTGTTATTGACCGGTTTAATGTCGGATGTTTTATTCAATTGGTCCTTTTGATGAATTTGGGTTTGCTTGAAGCACGTGCTCATTGCTTTGACCGAATAGTATTGTGGACAAGAAGTAGGTGACGAAACCGATGATATGGCATTAACGTTTAGTTTCGAGTTCTTGACTGTGTCGCTTGGGAGTGCTCCCATTTCTCGGTCATTGAGAACTTTCAACAATGTGTCAATTTTATTGGTCAGCTCACTTTGCTTTTGTTTGAAATCGGTTTCAAACTTAGATATGCGAGCTTCTTGAGATGCCATAAACTTGGACATCAATCCTTCGGGTGATTTTTCCAAGAAGAGTTGTAGGAATCACCGTAAGGGTTTGGCTCAGGTTTGAAAGTGTACCACTTGTCTCCTGCTTCGTCGGTCTGCGAGGATGAGTAATTTGCAAAAGCTTGTCTGGGAAGTTCCACGCAATCACGAGTGTCATGGGGACCACTACGTAATTCGCATGAAGAAGTGATTTTGTTCACTTGGCTTGAAGGCTTAGGAGCTTCGTAGGATTTCATGAGAAACTTGACTTGGTCCTCAAGTTCCATGATCCTACGGTCGGGAGTGCTAGAATTGTTCGAAGGCAAAGATATTGCCTTGACCATTTTGTTTAAATCACGGGGATCATTCCAACTTTCGTTGTCATAGAGAGCAAGATCTTCTATGAGTTCCCATGATTCTTCCACACCTAGATCACATAGCTTACCACTGGCCGATTGGTCAATGGTTCGCCTTGTGGAGAGATCGATATGGTCATAGAAGATTTAGACTTGGAGCCAAAGATCTATGCCATGATGAGGGACTTTTTGGAGTAAGTCCTTGAAATGAGTCCATGCTTCATATAGAGTTTCACCTTGACGTTGTTGGAACATCAAGATATCATTTCTAAGCTTGGTAGTTCTCCCCGGTGGGAAAAATTGAGCAAGGAAACGAGAAGTGAGATCATCCCAAGAGGTGATGGATCCCGCGGGTAAACGTTCAAGCCATTGACTAGCTTGGTCACGTAGAGAGAATTAGAATAGACGTAATCGGGTCGACTCTCTAGTTGCAACATCAAGGTCTATGGAATATTACGATTTTTAGGAAATCCTTGAGATGTTGATTAGGATCTTCGGAACGAAGTCCATGGAATGCACATCCGCTTTGCACCAACCGGATGGTGTCGGATCGCAAGAGGGACACATTGGCTCCTTGAGTGAGCTCAATGGTGTTTTGATAGCCTTGATGGCTAGTGTTGGGAATTATATTAACAGTTACCACAGCTAAGTATGAAGATTACAACTGCTGAAGAATGCACTAGCAGTGGAAACTCATTACCACTGCTAGTACATATTATTACCACTGTTGTTAGGATAACTGTTAGGAAACTTGTAGAGATAAATATAGAATAGATCTTATGTATATCTTATTCTATTATCATTATACACATCTTCTAGAAGAGGACTCCTTGTGCTATAAAAGGAGGTCCTAGGTTAAGGTTAGATATACTGATGCGTAGGAATTGCACCAGGCTTTACCTCTCGAGGGATCTTGAAAAGCTTACAACCCCCACCAGGCAGTGTACTTGATCGTTGTAGTATAGTATAGTGACAAGTACCGGGGGATTGATCGTTCAACTTGGGAATAGTGTCGCTAGGATTAGAAAACCTAAAGACTAGGTCTAGAGATGAGGGATGATTCTTTTTGTGTTTTTTATATTTTATGAAAGCAATTAAAAATCTCGGTTTTGAAGGGGTTGGGCGGAATTAGTTGCTAATCAACTAACCCAATTACTAAGATGCAATCAAAATAAAATACTAAAAATGAAATTAAACTAAATTAAGATAATGGTGTGAGCAATATATGGGAGAATTGTGTTTACTTAGGTTTCACTACTCCTTAGATATCTTTTACAGGTTAATTACTTGTTACAGTTGCGTGGATGACGGATTGTATTCCTTAATACCATTCATGGGGTGGCGTACTTACTTCCTCAATCCTATAAGCTCCTACTTCACTCCTATGTCGAGCCGGCTAAGAAGCTCCTAACATGGGATCACTGGAATTCGCTCATGCATTAAATACAATCATAAAAACCTAGTACACATCGGTTCATGTTTCTTAAGACGTTCAAGCATGTTACACAATGGAGATCTGCCAGTTTTCTTAAGCCTAACATTGAAATCATTCATCCATTACAACTATAAACAAGCAATCAACCCATAATTAACATCTAGGTTTCATTACATCTAATCAAACACATGATAGATCTAGCCTAGCATGTTAAAATCAAGACAAGCATAAGATATATTCAAAAAACACATAGACATATTGAATGAATTGAAAGAGGACATATCTTAATTGAACATGAAAGGTTTCAAGGGGTGAAAACCCTTGAAAATACTGTTACAAACGACCTAGGGTTTATTAGGTTCGACCCTAGTATTCTCCACACAAGTTCCTCTTTTTAATGAGTGAAAAATAAAAAAGTATATATAGATTTTGTGAGGTGACGGCGTCAAGAGTAAATGTCTGACGCCGTCATCTCGCCGCTAATAAACTCCTCGGACTGCCTAGATCTAGGTTTGACGCCGTCACGTGTAGTCCATCTTCAGGCCGTCACCAATTTAACTCTTGACGCCCTTCTCTTGATGCCTTCAAGTTTTCACAGGGTCGTCATGGATTTTACTCCTAACGCCGTGACAATTACCTTCTTGACGCCGTCAGGTACTGTTCTCAGCATGGAAAATTAAGTCTTTGCCGTTTTCTTCACTTTTATGCTCCAAAAACGTCCAAAATGCTTCGTTTTCCAGAATTCACTCCCAAAGTACCTAAAATCACAAAAGGAACGATTTAGGGCAATATTTGATCAAATAAATTCAATTCCGGGCTTAAATGACCCCCTAAAAACGGTTCATTTTTCGCCTCATCATATACCCTTACACTTGAGATTTGCTTGTCCTCAAGCAAATACGCTTTTATTCTAGTCAAAATACAAGTTAGGGGTTATTTAACACTAATATAAAAGTAATGACAACAAATAATCGTTTCACTAAAGACCAAAGACAAGCATGGAGGTCATATACTAGCACCTTACAAATAGTGTTTAGATACTCACATCTCTCAGGTGTAATAAAGTAATATCACAATATGGAAATGGAAAACATCTCTCACTACCTGTCATAGCAAAATAGATTACCATAGGCTTGGGAAAGGATCAAACCTCCACCACATGGCGTAAGCACCTAGGATAAACTATCAAAGAGGTCTTTTAAAGGGTTGTAATGTTAGGTGTAGGGATATGAAATACACGGTTTTGTTGGATATAGGTAGTCTTTACTGGTGGCGAGTTAATCATCTTGATTAATTACATGTACAATATGGCGTTGCTAAGCCAAGACTAGACTCGACTTAAGCTAATAAATGAAAAATAACAAAAATATAAAACAAAAATAGAATGAAACGGGATGGTAGTCCGTATGTTTTTCTCTTTTCTTTTTCTATTTTTTTTTTTTTTTTTTTTTTTTTTGCATACACTCTTACCCTACCATCCAAAATAATACATCATAGGGAATGAAATTCCCCTAACACTTGAATTTTTACATACTTTACAATAAACTAATCTAATGACTCGAATTAAGATAATCAAAACACTTGGAGTACTTTTAAGATTAACGCACATATGGGGGGTAATAATATGATGTTCTTCCCTATTACTCCATAACATTAGTACTTTACCCATGAGTCCCAATCGTCCCAAAACAATATGTACAAGGATATGACTCGACTTAGCAACCATGTAATCAGTTAGATAATTAACTAAGGGTTTAAACAATTAACAATAATGCACTAAAGATGAGTGCATACACGGAAGGCTAAGGCGATTTGGTTGTACATTTAAGTGGGGTGTAACAAATTTTTCCTTTAAGTAAGATGCTCAAAGGTAGAAACGAAAAGATAGGCTCGGAGGGGTGTATTAGGGGTTTCGTGTACTAAAAATGAGTACAACGCTAAGGGTGTGGGAAAAATTAGTTAACTTAACTAGCCAAGTAATATTACTTTAATGGTCAAGTAATTATGATACGGGTTTAACACAAGGGTGATCCTAATGCCTCTTATCATGTAGTAAATCCTACTACACGAATGTAGTCTCACTAGCAGTCTCGGGATGCATCACTAACGCAAGTTCTAGAATCTAAATGCTACTGGTACACTCGTAACTAATAGTAAATGCTTTTCCTATCAAATCCAAAGGCGAACCTCACATATTTGGGTGGAAAATTTTTCTGAATAGTACGGTTTTGTGCTAGTCATACAATCTCCTATCCATGAGACGCTTGCTATGGCTAAAGTTTCACTCCTAAATGTTGTAAAAAATTTTAAATTTGGCGCTAAAATTACACTAACAAGTATTTCTCATAGTTTTATTACACATCTACTATCAAACAAACAAACTCAAGCGAAAGTGTATCTGTAAGGTATCATCATTTTACCCTCCCCTTACACTTTGGATGAACATTGTCCCCAATATTCAAGTAAAGAATGTAAAAGTGAAATAAGTAAAAAGAATGAAATCAAATACTCCCCTGATTCGCTCGGTATGGATAATAAGGTAGCCAGGTTAGATCTTCCTCCAAGAAAATGAACAATCAAAGCTTCCCTTCCAGAATATAAATCATCTTCTTGTCATACAAAACCTGTTAAACCTGAGAAAACAGACAAGGCAACCTCGCGTAAAATCGACGGCAATCTATATATGCTAACAAATCCTAGAAAGCAATGTAAGATATAATGCTTGTGGAATGATGTTTGCAGATCTCCTGGAGATTATAAAACTAAAGATTCAACAAAAACTTTAAGACTCCGTTAGAAAAACAAAACTAGTAAAATTTCCAGAATTTTACACTTGACGCCGTTAGGAGTTAACTCCTGACGCCATCAGAAGTGACCTACAGAAATTCTTATGTTAAGTTTCCGGAAAATTTCTGGAAAAACTTTCTCCTACTTCCTAGAAAATCCTGCAAAACATCATTATGACTCGATACAAGCATTTGACTCTAACAAATACGAATATACATGTTCACTTAATATTGTGGAGAATCATGATCGGTTTTGTTTCTTGAAAACATATTTGGGGTTTCCCCTTACACTTATCTTTTGCGAAATACCTTTGGATGAAGTTAAGACTAAGCCAAACAACAAAATGAAGTATTTTCACCATTTTAGTTTTGAAACATGATCTACCAACAATAAAATTAAAGCATGCATACGGAAGCAAATAACAAACAAACAAAATAAAAATCACACAAAACATGGGTTGCCTCCCAAGAAGCGCTTTTCTTTATTTACGAGTCTTGTAGCTAGACTCAAGGTCATGGGTTACTACGTGACCTCATTGTTGGTTTCACTCTCTGATTGTAAATGTTCTTTGTAGAAACCAATCACCTTTTTCTCAATCGCTCCTATAATCCTATGGGCAAATTCCTTATCGACTTTATACTTCGGTCCTAGAGTCAAGCAATCTTTGTAAAAAAGACTCTTCTTTTCCCATACATAATCCATGCCCTTTTTCTTATCCTCTTCATTGATGTCCTCAAAAGCGCCAACGTTATCCATGTTAAATCGGGGCACAAAACGAAATTCTTTCATTCTATTAGGCATCCTATAAGTGACCTTATTGGTGTTACTCGCAAATCGGATTGTCCCTTCTATCTCATCATATTCTAACTTGGACTCTTCAACAAACGGTTTACCAAACACAACATTAGATAGGCGATAATCAATAACATTAGCAAGATCTTCAACAACCATAAAGTCAGTGATATAAGTAAAATTCCCAACAAAGACATGTAGACCTTTAATTCTCCCGACAAAGTTACAAACTCCACCGCGGTATTTGGGATCTTCTCTAGGTCCAAGTCTTGTTTTCACTATATCATTATAAACACTTGAGGACATAATGTTGATCGGGGATTTAAAGTCAATGTAAGCATTGTCAACATATCTATACCCAATCATACATGGTATCTTAGCATTCTTAGGATCGCCTCTCTTTATCTTAGATTCTATTCTAGTAAAAGGAGGTCGAGGGTTATCAATAAGTGTATTATAGTACGCAATCTCCTCCTTAGTGGGGTATATATTAAAATAATCATCTAGCTTTGGATCAATCTCCCCTTCTTCAAGTTTCTCAACCACATTCTCAAAATCGTTAGGTCCTAGGTCCTTATTTGAATACAAGGCGGTCGCTTGGTCACTAAATGCATGGTCGAGCTCAACCTTAATCAACCTATTAAGCTCCCTAAGTTCCCTAATCTCCCTCTCAATTTTTTCACGTAACAAAGCCACTTCTCTAGGGGAAAGGGGTGGATTCGCGCTTTCCATAATGGTCAATCGAATGGTCAATGAATTTAATTTACTAACAAAGGCACGAAGAAAAAGATAGGCTAAAGAAAACCTAAAAATAAAAATAAAATCTTACTAGAAAGGAATCTAGCAAGTTGACCTAATAAAAAGAAATTCTAACCTAGACAATAACTATTCCCCGGCAACGGCGCCAAAAACTTGATGCGTGGGAATTGCACCAGGCTTTACCTCTCGAGGGATCTCGAAAAGCTTACAACCCCCACCAGGCAGTGTACCTAATCGTTGTAGTATAGTATAGTGACAAGTACCGGGGGATTGATCGTTCAACTTGGGAATAGTGTCGCTAGGATTAGAAAACCTAAAGACTAGGTCTAGAGATGAGGGATGATTCTTTTTGTGTTTTTTATATTTTATGAAAGCAATTAAAAATCTCGGTTTTGAAGGAGTTGGGCGGAATTAGTTGCTAATCAACTAACCCAATTACTAAGATGCAATCAAAATAAAATACTAAAAATGAAATTAAACTAAATTAAGATAATGGTGTGAGCAATATATGGGAGAATTGTGTTTACTTAGGTTTCACTACTCCCTAGATATCTTTTACAGGTTAATTACTTGTTACAGTTGCGTGGATGACGGATTGTATTCCTTAATACCATTCATGGGGTGGCGTACTTACTTCCCCAATCCTATAAGCTCCTACTTCACTCCTATGTCGAGCCGGCTAAGAAGCTCCTAACATGGGATCACTAGAATTCACTCATGCATTAAATACAATCATAAAAACCTAGTACACATCAGTTCATGTTTTTTAAGATGTTCAAGCAAGTTACACAATGGAGATCTGCCAGTTTTCTTATGTAACAAATCGGAATTTTCTAAACTGATTTTAAATAATAAATGTCAATTTCTTTTTACCCAACTATTTATCTAAGCACTCATGAGCTTGCAAAACTATTTTCGGGAAAACCAACCCGCGCACTGTAAATTTCAGTAGCTCACTACATTAGTTATTTTATGAGAATATGTGATTGTGTCATTTTTCTATCTGTTACTGATCATTGTTGGTCACACCCGAGAGGTTATCTCGCACCAAACACCACACGTGTACCAGCACTAATTTAGTAAGGTAAAACTCACAATCGTTGAAATTAAAGCTGAAAAATGATGATTTTATAATCTTTATTATAAAACACACATGGAAACAACGAAGGTAGTATTCACGACTACCTGTGGCTTCATTTATAACAAACCATAACCCAACAAAATCTTTAAATACGTTTGAATAACCGTAAATGTTGCAAAACTCAAAACCGTTACATAATTTAAGTCACAGTAGCTCGTACGCTTTCTTCCCAACGTAAAATACACAGTATGCATCACCTTAGTGAATTCAAAAATAAATAGACGAAAGGTAAAATCCACATTACCCTTTTATTTGACAAATCTACAAAATAAATACAAAGTTTATTTACAATTTACAAATAAATAACTAATTACCTTTTTCTTTTAAACAAAAGATTTAATAAAACAATTAAAAAAAAAGGTAAACTACAAATTCGTCCTTGTGTAACACAAACCAACACCCTCTTTCTTATCCTCACTTTTGTTTTTAGTACTCATCTCCCCAACTCCATCTCCTCCATCACTACAGCCAAGAAAAACCAAGTACCTGCTCCTGCTGTTACGCTTCAAGAAAACCCCCACGTCCTCTTTTTCATCTCAGGTTAACCACGAGGTGGTCACACAACATCAGGCCCTTGTCTTTTTGGGCGTCAGTGAGACAGAGTGAGGAGTGGAGGGGACGACTATCCCTTTTTGGCTACGAATCAACTGTCATCAACAGGAGAGGAATCAAACCATCCTTTGTTTACATTTTAAAAACCACTCGGGTCACAAGATAATCCACACACCCAGAAATTTTCACAATAAAAACTTATGGTTAGTTGCTATGCTTCGCTTTCTGATGTAAAAGGTGTGTGGATTGCTTGTTGATTCGGATTCGGGTTTCTTTTTGACTCTTTGGTCTTCCTTGTCAACAGACTCTATCTTTGTAAGGTGCTAATAATCTCTTGTTGATTTGTTCTTCATTCGAATGTGTATATACTTTTATGTGTTAATTAGATCCTGCTAATCATGAGTTTTGTGTGAGTCGACAAAACACTACTCTTGGTGAAACCAGTTATATAATCGAAAGTTAATATGTTGGGTTTTGGTGAATTGAAACTTGTTATAATCCTTTGTTGTGAATTTAATTAAATCTTGTTCTTGATGAATCGTTGTGTAGTTTTGATGATAAAATGTTGCGTTAAACTCTGTGTGGTAGCAATTTTGAACAAGTCAAAACCGGTTTAATGAGGCTCATATGTGGAAGTGTTGTTCCTTGTTGCGCCCGCTCGATTCTGCGTCTCCTATTAATCTATGTCGTTTTGGGATTCACGACGCAAACAACTTGGTTGCTGGTCTTAGGCCTTGCTTTTTTTTAGCGTTAGGTGTTAAAAATTTTGGTTATGTTTTGTTTTTACTTGTCTTCTTTACGCAAGTTTTAGCAGTTAGGTGGTACCTAAATTGAGTCGTTGGACTTGGATTTGGTTGGCCTTGAGTTATGTCAAACCCAACAGCAGGGTGTGTGTCGTGTGCTTTGTCGGCCAACATAGGCGCGTTGGTTTTCTTTGTGTTTGGTACCTTGCCAAAACATCTAAAAATCTTGATTCACAATTTTTGTATTGGTTTTGGATTCAGTTTGCTCACTGATTTGTCTAAAGCGGTTTTAGAAATGGGTCAATTGTTTTAAACTAGAGGACTTGGACGAAATTATTTTAGCACTAGATGGGCTTGTGTACGTATGTCCAGCCCAGCAGGCCCAAGTAGGCGAATTGAGTTGTTTTACGACTGGGCTTGGGTGTGTGACGAGCCCAACATGCCAAAGGGGTACGTTAATAAAATGGTGTAGTATGATGTATACAGAACCGTCTTTATAATCAAGCCGTGGTTAATTGTTTTCCTCAACGTACTTCACGATTCATTCCCGACTCACTCGACTCCTCTATTCCCGACATTTTTACACGTCATACCATAATCTATTAAACATATATAGATTATAACTAGTAATCCAAAACTCGATTTTTCACATCATTAAAACTATGCTACTTATTACCTATTTTTGAATTACTAGTTATACTAACCGAAACTTAGAAATTTGAAAAATAATATGACAACGGTTTATTGACTATTGTGACATTTAGTTATCATGTACAAACTAAAACAATACAAGGGTTATGCCCGATTTTCCAAAAATCCTATAAGTGTGATTAATATAAACCTTTTAATAAAACTATAAATTAAAGTCTAATTTTACATACATTTATCATCAACTAATTTTTGACTATATCAGAAATACATATACACCCTATAAACATATTTTTCCATATTTTCCCGACAACGCACTATGATCATCAACGTTTACTTCCCGTCCTTGTCCTTCGTATGCTTGTCTAACAAGTACTTTTCACCTAACACTTCTATACGTGTAAACGTATGCACTTCCAAGAGCCAAACACCTAAAAAATTGTTTTCAAACTTAAAATTGCTGCCACACAAGCAACAGTAACGCAACACTTAAAAACTTTTGAGCTAATAAACTTCGTTGAGTCTTGAACTTAAACTATGAACTAAATCATGCCTTACTAATCTAGGTCGCGTGTTGGTGCCATACTCTCTCTGATTTACTACGATTACTGCATACTCTACTAAGGTGAGTTCATACCCCCTACTTTTACTTGTTTTTATAACTGTTTTGGGGGAGAATACATGCTCATTTTAACTAAACTCAATGCTTGTTTTATTTGAATGCGCAAATTGTTTAATTAAACACTACTGTTTTCTGAATACTTGATTGATTATATTGGTTGCATACTTGATTATGTTCTCACATACACAAGCATTTTATAAACAAGCAACACACTTTATGAACTATTGCTTTTATGCAACACACTTTATGAACTATTGCTTTTGTGCAACACACTTTATGAACTATTGCTTTTATGCAACACACTTTATGAAATATTGCTTATATGCAAAACACTTTACAAATCATTGTTGTTACGCAAACACTTCTATTGAATGACAATTGCTTTTATGCAAACACATTTATGGACCACACTGAAACTTATGCTTTATTTACACTATTACGCGGATTAGCCTAAGACACTGAATCCCACAATGCCCAAACTCATGAACCGTCAATTCCTGCTGGGAAGCGCGAATGCTATAAATAGATCTATTGGGGTTGACACCCCCATTCGGTTTGACCGGATAGGCAAACGCGAGCGTATAACATGTCGAAACACGAGTGTCACGGGATAGGCACTTGCAAGGGCTTTATTTAACGTGCTTCTAGAGCATGCACACTGTCAAGCATCGGTTGCATGAACTTAGTGCTAGCGCAATAGACTATTTTACTATGTGACATTATATTCGTTGTAATGATCACACACTCTACTCATGGTCCACAATTCTAATTTTTACTGTAAGGTAAACGCTATTTTCATGACATTGTGAGCCACACAATGGTCACAGAACTCTTTATTGAACTCACAATACTACTGTTTTCTTATAAACCTATGAACTCACCAACCTCGTGTTGACACTTTTTAGCATGTATTTTCAGGTTTAAGGTGATAGCTAACTGTTGAAGGCTTTGGCATGGCATGGCATGGTCATAGATGACTCTGTTATAATTGGGACCGCTTAAACTCTTTCATGGGCCTACATTTCCGAACTATTTTTGAACGATGTAAACTTGAATATTTTTGATAATGAAAGTTATTCTAAATGGTTGAGATAAAAACCGTTCTTTGTACCTGTGTTATGATACCGATTGAGTAGCACCCCAGTAACATGTATGCTTCCGCTGGACCCGATTTTAGGGGTGTTACATCTTAAGCCTAACATTGAAATCATTCATCCATTACAACTATAAACAAGCAATCAACCCATAATTAACATCTAGGTTTCATTACATCTAAGAAAACACATGATAGATCTAGCCTAGCATGTTAAAATCAAGACAAGCATAAGATATATTCAAACAACACATAGACATATTGAATGAATTGAAAGAGGACTTATCTTAATTGAACATGAAAGGTTTCAAAGGGTGAAAACCCTTGAAAATACTGCTACAAACGACCTAGGGTTTATTAGGTTCGACCCTAGTATTCTCCACACAAGTTCCTCCTTTTAATGAGTGAAAAATAGAAAAGTATATATAGATTTTGTGAGGTGACGGCGTCAAGAGTAAATATCTGACGCCGTCATCTCGCCGCCAATAAACTCCTCGGACTGCCTAGATCTAGGTTTGACGCCGTCACGTGTAGTCCATCTTCAGGCCGTCACCAATTTAACTCTTGACGCCTTTAGGTTTTCACTGGGTTGTCATGGATTTTACTCCTGACGCCGTCACAATTTCCTTCTTGACGCCGTCAGGTACTGTTCTCAACATGGAAAATTAAGTCTTTGCCGTTTTCTTCACTTTTATGCTCCAAAAACGTCCAAAATGCTTCCTTTTCCAGAATTCACTCCCAAAGTACCTAAAATCACAAAAGGAACGACTTAGGGTAATATTTGATCAAATAAATTCAATTCCGAGCTTAAATGACCCCCTAAAAATGGTTCATTTTTCGCCTCATCATATACGTTTTTCTCAGAGCTTCAAGGTTGTAACCCTAGTGATATAAAGATCACTCGTATTATTATTATTATTATTAATAATATTGGAGCTAACCGTTTGATACATACATTCTTCTCATTCATATACAACTGTTTCATTCATATATAAACTTCTAAGTATTACTAAGTAGATTCCGCATACTTAGTGAAATAACTCAAAGTATCATTCTAACACAGATCAAGGTGTTAAGATCCATCAAGTGGTATCAGAGCCAGGCTTTGATACTTTGATTTAGAAGACCCCAAGTTCACTCAGAAGATTCAATGGAGACAGAAACTAGTCAGTCCAAAATTGCTGCTAAGCTTTCCAAGCTTAGTTGAATGACTATGAGATGTGGAGGCTAATGATCGAACAATTCTTTATGGTGCAAGACTATGCACTTTGGGAGATCATTATGTTTGGAAATTCTTTCAAACCTGGTACTACCTCAGAAACAATTGATGGCAAGGTAGTACAAAAGACCAACACTGGACCAGTCACAAATGATGAAAGACTTCAGATGAAGAATGATCTGAAGGCCAGAGGCTTGCTGTTGATGACACTTCCCAGAGATCAAATTCTAGCTTTCAGTAAGTACAAGACTGCACAAACTTTATTTGAGGATATCTGCAATGTTTTTGGTGGTAATGATTCCACCAAGAAGACACAGAAGACCTTGTTGAAATAGACTTATGAAAACTTTGGTTCAACAAGTAATGAATCTATTGACAGCATCTTCACAAGGCTTCAAAAGATTGTTACTCAACTCACAGTGTTTGGAATTGAGGTGGAAAGGGAAGACCTCAATCTAAAGTTCTTAAGAAGTTTACCCTCTGAGTTTGGTACAAATGTTGAAGTATGGGAAGACAAGCCAGAATTGGAGACTATGTAGCTTAATGATTTGTATAATAACTTTAAGGTTATTGAACAGAGGTTGAAGAAGGCTGGCAAACTAAGTTCAGGATCAGGGAATTTAGCACTCATATCATCATCTGTTGATGATAGTTCAGATGAAGAGAGTGATAGTGATGATGATGATGCTAACATTGTTGGTTCCACTGGCAGTGGAGGAGTTTCCACTGCTAGTTCAAAAAGACAGATTGCTAGTCTTAGTGATTCTACTTTTTATGCCTTTCTTTCAAGTCAAATGAATGGTTCAATTCTGACACATGACGACTTGGATCAAATTGATGAGGATGACATGGAAGATATTGACATTAAATGGCAAGTTGCATTGCTAAGCTTAAAGGCAAAGAAGTTCTGGAAGAAGACTGGTAGGAAGATCACCATTAATGGCAATGAAACTGTAGGTTTTGATAAAAAGAAGGTGGAGTGCTACAACTGTCATAAGAAGGGGCACTTTGCCAGGGAATGCAGGAAACCAAAGAAGCCTGATAACAGGTCAACTTGGTATAAGCAGGACAAGAAGAAAGAACCTACAACTGAAGAACCAAAGGTGCTATAGGCTATTGATGGAGTGAGCTATGATTGGAGCTATATAGCTGAGGATGAAGAAGATGGTTCAGAGTCTGCAATGATTGCTACTGAGCTTGCACTTATGGCTTTTTCTGACTCTGAGGTACAAATTAATAATGCTTGTACTAAAACTTGTAAGGCTTTAAAAGATTATGAGAAACTTAAAGAACAATATGATGAACAATTGCTAGAGTTAAATCAAACTAATTATAACTTAGCAAATCATAAAAGAGGTCTTGCTATTTTAGAAGCACAATTAGAGCATTATAGAGCTAATGAATCTAAGTTCAATGATGATATTGCTGTTTTAAAAAGAGACTTAGATTATAAGGTTGCTGTGAATAAGGCTCTTAGGGAAGAGTTAGAGAAGGTTAAAAAGGCCAATGAAAATATTCAGATAACTTGTAATACACTAGATCATCAATCCAAGTGTATTGACAAAATTTGGGAGGCCCAAGTAGTAAATAAAGCCAAATCAGGAGTAGGATATAAAACAGTTCCACCACCCCTAAGAGGTGTTCCATCACCTCCTGGTATTGACTTAGCACACACAGGGTTAGAAGAGTTTTAGGAACCAACCATGACCTATGGCCCAAAATTTGTTAAAGAAGTTGCTAGTGAGAGGGTTCAGGTTGAGGTGGATACATTTGATAGTGCTAGTGACTCATCTCTTAAAGATGAATGTTTGAATGTTGAGTCTAAAACTAGTGTTCCTGAGAGTGTTCATGTGGAAGTTAAAAAGAGTATTCCTAAAGTTGTCAAAGAAAAGCCTAGAACACAAACTAATAATCCTAGGCCCACTACTAGATATGCTGAGATGTACAGAAGTAGGTCAACAACTCCTAGGGGGAACAAGAGGAGTTGGAATCATGCTAAATCTAGATAATTTGGTAGTGACTTTGTGTTCAACAACAAACCTTGTTACATATGTGGTAGTTTTGAACATCTTCATTATAATTGTAACTATCACATGGGTAGAAGGGAAGTGTTTGGGAATACCAGGGTGAATGGAAACCATGCTAATAACTTTACTCACCCAAATCCACTAAGCAAGATGATTCCTAGGTCTTTTTCGTTAAATTTCGGCATCAAAACTCTTTCCACTGCTAAACCAGCAGTTGCCACTGCCAGAAATATAAACAGAGTTTACCCTAAGTCCCCTGTTAAGAGTGCAAAACCTGTTACAACTTTTGTTAAATCTGCACAAACAGGGAAAACGACATATTTTGAAAAGAAAGTTTACTATAACCACAAGTGGGTACCTAAAATTTCAAAACCAGCAGTTGCCACTGCTAAGCCAGTAGTTACCACTGCAAGGCCAAAAGTTTCCACTAGTGGTTCTGTAAACAACAAAAGGGTAAATGTAGGAAATGCTGTTAAGGCCTTAGCACATTGGGAATGGAAACCAAAAGGATCTATCACCTCAAATAATCTCAATGGTGTATCAATGACATTTGACAGATATAATTATATTGATACACGAGGCAGATCCAAGTCGTTTGTGGCTTGGGTCCCCAAAAGGAACTAATTCCTTTATTTTATGTGCAGGAACATTCAAAGCCTAAAGATGATCAAGGATATTCAGACAGTGGATGTTCCAGGCACATGATTGGCAATAAGTCCTATCTTTCAAATTTCAAACCTTATGATGGATAATTTGTCAGCTTTGAAGGTGGTATTGGTGGCAAAGTTTCTGGCAAAGGAACAATCAAAGCTGGAAACTTGGACTTTGAAAATGTGTATTATGTGAAAGAACTCAAGTACAATCTCTTCAGTGTGTCACAGATGTGTGACAAGAAACATAGAGTTTTATTCACAGAAGATGAATGCTAAATCTTATCTAAGGATTATAAGCTCCCTGATGAAAGTGATATTTTGCTTAAAATCCCTAGAAAAGGCAATCTATATAGCATAGACATGAAGAATATTGTGGCTAAAGATGATGTTACTTGTTTGCTTGCAAAAGCCACTTTGGATGAATCCATGCTTTGGTACAGAAGACTTGGTCATGTTAATTTCAAGACCATTAACAAGATTGTGAAAGATGGTCTAGTCAGAGGTTTACCAGAGAAGAGATTTGAAAATAACCAAACATGTGTTGCTTGTCTTAAAGGCAAGCAACACAAAGCTTCATGCAAGACCAAAGCATATAATTCAATTGATCATCCACTTTACATGCTGCATATGGACTTGTTTGGTCCTACATCAGTGAGCAACATAAATTTGAAGAAGTATTGTCTTGTTGTAACTGATGACTTTAGTAGATTTACATGGGTTTTCTTTTTAAGAACCAAGGATGAAACCACTGGCATCCTTAAGACATTCATCACTGAAGTTGAAAACCAAGTTGATAAGAAGATCAAGATCTCAGGTGTGACAATGGGACAGAGTTTAAGAACAAAGTTATGGATGATTTCTGCAGAGACAAAGGTATTAAGAGAGAATTTAGTGTTGCAAGAACTCCTCAAAAAAATGGAGTTGCTGAAAGAAGAAACAGAACACTAATTGAGGCTGCTAGAACCATGATAGCTGATTCAAAGCTACCAATGACTTTTTGGGCTAAAGCAGTTAACACTGCTTGTTACTATAACACCCGAAAAAATCTCAAACATTTAATTCGAACATAACCTAAGTATTTAAACTATAACATTTGAACATTTGAACCTTTTAAATCTTGTGATAAAAATAAATTATAGAATTTATACTAAAAGAAGTGCATGTACACGTTCAATAGAGGCATGGACAGAATTTTTTTTCTTTTCTTTTGAACAAGCAAACTTGGATGGGCCCAAATCAATTAGCAATCAAACACAATCTCTTTTGTTGGCAATTTCCTTTCTTATAGCAATCAAAATATACGGTTCTATTATTCTTTATATACCGAATATTTTTTTTTTCACTTCTGTAAACCCTAGAAACTCTAAAACAACAAAATACTTGCGGCTGCCATTCTTTTCTAGTCCTATTCCATTCGATTCGAGATGTGCAAAGAGGCTTTTAATCGTGGGCTGTGTTGCATTGGACGTGGGAAATCCTTGTTCGAAAGGGTACTTATGTTTGTAGGTTAAAAGGATATTCGAAGGAGGTGGGTTTTGGTTGGGTTTCGGTTAGATAAGCTGCTATTCGATCTTGGTTCTCTTCTTCTACATAAAACGCATCAAGGGTAACGACTCCTCCTTGTTCAATTCACTTTTCCTTGATTCGACTCTTGTTGTGGTTTTGTTTCTGTTTAGTTAAAGACCACATAAAATGATCTGACCATTCACATAAAATCATGTATCACACCATCCAAAATAAAAGAGAAGAAAAGACATAATAATCGACTGATGTTTGCATGTTTTCTTTTTTATATACTTATGCATGTTCACACAAGTTCTCATATTGACACATGAATTAAAACATAAAATAAAGCTTGAAAAAAAAAATAACCATGACTGATGTGCATGCCTATTTGACTCATATGATATATTATTTGTATTACTTTTCTCTTGATCTAATATATATGCGTATTAAATCAAATCAAGATAAGCTAAAAAGGAAGAAATGCATGCATGAGTTTTATATCGATTTCGAATCAGAAATAAGTAACAATCTCGCATGAAATAATAATAATAATAGCAAAGTTTGCATGAAATAACGTTTTCGAAAGCTATCTAACTCACACTATATCTCGTTTTCGACTTATGTAAAATTCTGTTCGAGTGGCAATGCCTTCGATCTAGGTGATTTACTATTCGGTTCATATATATTTGCTCTACTCAAGTATATTATGGAGGCTGTGATCATGTCGTGTTGTGTGACTATATTTGTGTCGTGTTTTACTAAACTTTTGTCGACCCGTTATCACGTATGAAACGCACTCTTTAAAAGGCCGGATTGCCTTAAAACCTGTCATGTACATATCATAATACATATGCATGGGAAATGGCCGTATTGTTTGTTAAATAAAAAAAATAATAAAAAAAGGCCATACAATTAGTAAGATATGATTGGAAGATTGATGAACCTTTGCTACGTAAAAATATAAATAGCAAATAGATCCATATAGGTTATATTACTATCGAGTTCGATTCGGGTTTAGTAGTATAATCCGAATCTCCTAATTGTTTCTAATATGGTGAAATAAGCTATAATACATAGGTTTACACTTTTAACCCTAAACTTGTGATGATTACATCTTAAACCCTATATATTTTTTTTATTGTCATAAATAAACCCTAAACTATAATATTTGATATTTTAAATACTTAAAATTATTAAATGGTAACTTTAACTATAATTGGCTATTCTTACTAATTCGGGAAACTTACTAAATATGGAAACTACTAACAATAGAAGTTACAAAAAAAAGGAAAGCATAATATAATAAGTAACCTGATTCAATTGGAGCATAAAATAATACTTGATTATCATATTCGTGTAGATCCGGTGAAGCGGGAGTAGTTGTCATCTCTTTTGTGATTATCTTTGGTGGTTATTTGCTTTCGTCAAGGTACAGATATTCTATCCTCTTTCAGTAAGGGGTTCTCTCTCTCATGACTTTTGATCCTTGATCTTTGATTCATTTGCTTTGATTATGATCCTTTGCTATGATTCATTTGATTATGATTCTTTGCTTGATGCGGTCCTTGTTAGGATCCTTTGATATGCTTCGTTGACCTGATATATGATATGTTTCGTTTGGATATGATGCTTCGATATGATTCCTTTGATATGCTTGATTATATGATATGGTATATTTGTTTCGTTCTTATGCCCGAGTTTT